>JAECUM010090791.1:0-24458 GCA_016617855.1 Megalonaias nervosa
GTTTCTATTATTCTCTTTTAGAGTCATACATCCAAAATAACTATGAAAATTTCTACTAGAAAATAAAGCATTCCTTAAATCTGATGTTAAATGCAAATACTGGGAAAGAGAGGGCATAATTCAATATGAGAACACATTATATATATATACATATATTATGTTTCTTGCTTCGTGTATAATTCTCCCTGTTGAGCTCTCACTTCTCCTTGTTCTGTCAAAATTCTCCCTAAAATTTTAGTCTAGCTTGATCCATGCTATAAATGAAATCACACCAACTTAAAAAATATACACCTTAATCCATGCTGTAAATGAAATCACACAGACTTAAGAATATACACCCATCTTAGTTGCTCAGTTCATGCAGATCAAAATACAGCCAGCTTATGTGAGAAGCCTGTGATAAACAGAAAATCAAAGGAAACTGAATATGTGACCCATAAAGTAAAACTTCACCTGTCTTCACATTTTAAATAGTGAATGACTGCTGACCCTAAGGAAAAGGGATTTAACTCGTATCTCTTCCCAAAGACAAATATCTTTCTCCAGAGATAGCTTTAATTTGCATGTAAATAGATGAAGATACTTAACTATAGCTGTCACAATAGCACGAAGGGTCCATTTCTTTTGAGATAACTACTTTTTCCCACCATCGACCCTCTACCCTAATGTTAAAAAATACCTTGCCTTTGAACCCTAATGTTAAAACATACCTTGCCTTTGAAGTTAACATATGTGAAAGGAAATTTCAAGGACAGAACCCAGATTCTCGAGTAATACAGAATCAAGATATAAGCTAAAGTGAGAGCTCAAAAGGCATATGTTCTAGGATGTTGCATAAGACAGACCACTCCCATGCAATCAGCAGATGACAGGTTCTTGTACTGTCCACAAAATATGAACAATAAAGCAAATGAAATGAATAAACATTTGCCTCAAATATTTTATATTGTTCATTTTAAAAAATTCAAGTATATGCAAGAACACACTCAACATATCGTCACAATTCAAGCATAAATTCAAGGACGTGAAAAAGAATCAGAAATCCATGGATATTCAAGGTGTGTATGAACTATGCTAAATAGGGATACAAGGAGATGTTGATAAATCAAAATGATTTTGGTGTGGTCTAATGTCAAAAGTAGGTTATTTAGTCCCAAGGCCATTGGCATAGTGTCATGCTGAGGAAAACATCATGATAACTGACCTGGGTGAATCCAATGGTAGGATCTGAACCTGCACTCTCTTGGCCATGAATCATTTAAGTACATAGTAAGTCTGGTACACCATTCAATGAGCTGTCACGACTCTTTCCTCCATTAGTCAAGCCTATTCTACATTTCCCGTGAGAGTATTTTGTAGGGGTAAAATGATTCATTGATATATCGATACTTATGCTGAAACAATACGCATATCGATACAAGACGGAGAATCATTATGAAACAATACTTACCATATGCATGTTATTTTAGTCTTCAGCACTCGGGAATAATTATCATTAGTTGCGTTATTTTGTAAAATTATAATCCATCTGAAACAGCATTTGCAGCCACAGACACTCATGTTTATTAGTAAAAACAAAAAAAAGACTATTTGAGAATACCCACTTGCTGTTTATAAGTTAACACAAAATGACATGGTTCACAATTTGGCCCCCCCCCCTTCCTAATTCCATGCTAATTATCTTAGTCCAGAAGTATGTTCAGCATATACATACTTCAAGCACAACATAAATGGTTGTGAAACTAAATTTGATTTGCACAAAATGCCCAGGAATAAGCATTATGGCATAGTTTGAACCATTCACAAAGAAAGTTTTACAATGCTTGTTTAAAACACATGCTACCTAGAAATCCTAAATATGTCTGATTCCCAGTGTGGTTCATTACAATTTGGTTTGGCACGTACTTGCTGATGATAGTGATGATGACAATAAAGTTATGAAGCATATCAGACTATTGGGGCAGGCAAAATCTTAATGGAGATAGCAATCAGTGATTTTGACTCTGAAATAGTGTTAAATACGAGTCAGATGGATTGACAAAAAATACCCCGTCAGTGGTATTTCAAAATTAAATGTCTTTATCTAAAAGATAAAGCAATTTTCATTTTTTAATTAATCAATTTCATCCTGCAGATCATATGCTACAAAACGATATACAAGTATCCATATCAGGGCTACGATAAGTTGAATAAAATAAGGGTAAAAAATGAAATTAAGAAGTAAAGATATTTATTTTAATTCCTATATCTACACAAGCATTGATACTCTTATTCAGCATTATGGAACAGATAAGAAGTTTGGCATGGTAGTCAGGTTGCTATTGATTTAAGAAAGGAAGTTTATGTTAGTGAAAAATCTTATTTTGGAGCACATGTAACCAGATTATAATATTTATCAACTCTGGAAAATTGATCATAATAGTCAGAGATCTGTTTCCCAACTTATTCAAATTGTTATGTGTTGCATTCATGACATTAAGTTAACTCTGCAATTTAATTCTTGGTGAAATAACCATACATGTCTCATGAATGAATTGTAATGATTTAATGACAGAAATGATCGGCAAAGGACTTCATGACCCAACAACAACCGATCTACTTTAAATAATGCAATTTGTCTACAATGTACCAACTGAATAACCTACATTTGTGTATGTATGATTTTGCTGTGCAGTCATTTTATCATAGTTTGTAATTAAATTTAAATAAATGACTACATAAATTTAATTAAATGACTACATATCTGCTTTTTTGTTCATCAACCTGGAGTCAATAAAATGGCAGATTGCTGTCACTTGTAATTTTTATAATCAGTAGAATTTCCCAAAAGGAGATAATTTTACAGTGGTGAGCTTGACTAAGTTCTCACACTGACAAGTCTATATCACCAAAATACCATGAATGTTTTACAACCAGAATTAAAACTTGTTCACTAGATGTTAATCATGGGTCATTTCATTATAGTTCACAATCAAGTGCTGTCGATATTAAAGAATACACGTGAATCTTAAATATACCACAGCAATGCCAAGCACCTTAACACTTCTATCAGAGTTTTCTTTTAAAAGAATTAATTAAATGAACTCAAGATTTAATGCAGCACTGGTGGTACATTATTTTGTGCATGTTAACTGATTCTATGTGATATTGTACATTAACTGCCATTAATGGAAATTTCAAGACTAAGGAAAATAGCATCAGTTTCCATAAGTGTGCAAATTTAACTTGGGATGTTGAAAAAAAGATATTGTCCATATTAGACACATACCAGCTCATTGCTTGAAATACATATAGGATTATCTGCTATGGTTGATCTTTATCTGCCAGCTCATTATGCAGTGGCATATTTGTGTCTATGTTGTTTGCAGTTGAGTATATAAATACACAAGTCACAGCATGAATAATGACTGGCTATGATGTGCTGATTATTACTGGTGGAAAAATACAACTGTACCATGTATTAATATGTATTACAACACTAAAACCTCATGATATGGTATATGTATTAATATGACTCTCAATATTAAAATTGTCAATGCAGTAGTATATTCTGATATCTGCACAATGTCCTGATCTGAGTGGACATTATAATACTAGCAAATATTCTGAGCTACAGCATCTGCAATATATTTTTGTACCAATTCAATTTTCAAACATTGCATTTTGAAAATCACTTTTTAAAGCTTTTTCACAGCGAATGTTTGCCAAATTAAAACTTTGCAAATATGGATACAAAACTCTACAATGACAATTATAAATATCTCTCGTTTCATATATAACACTAAGGAGAAAAGTAGGAATATTTCTAAACCTGGAAAATTATAAACAGGATATTTTATAGCAAATTATGTCTCTCTGGAACTACTTACACAATCATATTAATATTAGGAATTACTTTCACTACCTCCTGAATCCACTCCTACCCTAGACTCGAGAAATGTCCCATTGCGGCTGTACAAAGAGAATTAACTCTTACAAATTATCTCCCTCTACCATACCAGCTAGCACTTCAGGACTCATGGTACTAATTCAACTCCCACAGTAAACATATGGAAACATCATCATATTCAAAATTCAATAACTTAAAATTTCTGGGTGCTGATGATCAGACCTATATTTCCCCATGCACAACTATCCTTGGTGCAAGCTTCTGTGTGGAGAACACCGTATGAGCCACAGCATTTTTTTATCTACATGAGCATGAAACACATGTTACTGATTCTGCACCAAATGAATTAAGTGCTACTTTAATTACTGAGTACTCCTAAGTCAAGTCTGTAAAAATACTAAAATTACATCAATATAATTGTGTCTATATTTTTTCAATTACAAATAGGATAAGCTCTCAAAAGATATTGTTACTAAAATTTCACTTTTCATTATTAACCAATTATGGACCACCAAACCCGTATATACTCTATTATTTGTTCACCCATTTCTAGACTGGTTCAGTTCTTCCATATAATTAGTACCATGTGTCCTATAACCAGATCTAATTTTTTTAGAAAGACATGTTGATATTGGAGCATAATTGTAAGAAAGAATTGGCCATGCTTGTGCAAAGATAATAGTGTAATGGCATTTTATGGGATGCCACTGTATATAGCTAAATTGCATTAGCACTACATGTTGCTGTGTTGTACTGCACTTATTAGTGGTTTATTCTTGTTATTAAAATAATTGTTTTCTGCCTTTGTATCTTCATGTTATCTTTCTGTGGCATGCATGCTACACAAAAGAAACACAAACATGCTGACATCAGCAAGCATGACATCACAGGGTATCAAATTACATGATGCATTCTATTTTCATCTCTCACTGGCTGAAAGACAAGTTTCAAATGTTTTAAATTTCAAAACTGCATTTCTTATCTTTCTGACTCTCACAGAAATAAGATACAATGCATCCCTATTCCTATCATTCAAACCAAACCAATAAGTGTGCCACATGACAGGTCAAAATGATAAGAGGTCATTGCCCTTCTGTGACTAAAACAAATACACACACCCATGAAGCATCAAGAGATGCTGACATTCCAGAACTATATACACTATCAACACATCTGATTCATCACCCCCAAATCTTAACAAAAAGCTATAAACGTCAAAGAAAAGTTCCGTAAGTTTTATTATACTGAAGAATTAAATTACTGAGTGCTACTTTTTAGTATAAAACTATAGGAAAGGGTAAGGAAGCAAAGAATAGACAGAGCCATTTCTTCAAGCCTGGTAATGTTCCCCACAACAAGGGGAAAAAATGTGCATCAACCCAAAAGACAAAGCTACTTGAGGTCTGTTACATAAGGACAACAAGAGACAGATTTAAAAAAAGCTATCCAAAGTTCCTATAATGCTGACGTTGATGTTGGAGACGGAAAGTTCATGTGCAGACTGCTGCGGCCCAAGCCAAGAAGTGAGCTGGAGGTGGATAAATATGTGGAAAACTTTGTGATGCCAGGGTAAGTCCATATTTCTATGCAATATTCAGACATTGATATAATTTATCGCTGTATAAACTACTTGGTAAATTTAAGTAATGGAACTGAATTGCATATTAAAGTTGTCTAATACATAAATCTATACCTACATTTACCCAAAACTCAGAATAAGTTGAGAAAAAGCCTCAAAATCATTATTGTGGTTACTTTCCACATCAAGCAGTGTTAAAGTACTTACTTTTCAATAAAAAGCTGAATAAAATGCATAAATTATTAAAAACAAAAGAGAAACCAAGATAACCTTGCAATCACTCCCTTAGCCAAAGGGGAGGTAATATACCTTGATTGGCATTCCAAGCAGCAAGCTCTAATTTACAGCTAAATGATTCTATACTATCCCTTGATAGTAAGTGTAGAGCAATGTTGCCTATATAAATAGCTTTTGTTTTAAATCTAAAACCACATTTCTGACATGAAGCTTGTTTTCATTTATTCACATCAACAGATCTGGTGAACAAAATACATATCACTTAGTGCACACAGGGAAAAAAGCTGAGATGTGAAATACTGTGTTCCGAAAGCACCAGTTCCAACACCCTGACTGTCAAGGTTTTCTTTCATGGGACTTGGAACATGAAGAGAAAGGAGGTCTGGTGTGGTGGAAGAGAGCAATGTGTTCAACATGCAGTTATACATCAAGAATGTTTCTACTGTATGAAGAAATGCCGAAGAGAGGTTGTGGAAGAAAAGCTGCCTGTGTACCTAATGCGATACAGATAGGACTTTCACAGACTTCTGTTGGAAATGAAGGGTTGAGAACTATTCTTTTAAGTATGAATGTCCCTGCTCCATCAACAAAAGGGATGCAGAAAAGTTCCAATACTGTTTGCCAAAAAATTTAATGTACCAACATGAGAGACATGGCTGAACATAGAAAAGTGGTCAAGGAGTTTAATTCTATGATTGGAAATAAGACAGATAAAATTGATATTCAGTGTGACTCAACATATAATAATGCAATTTATAGAGGAGTAGGTAGGACACCCTTTCAACCAGCTACCCAGTGCACACACATTCAAGTTGAAGACACTACCCCTGAGAAAAAGGTCATTAATAACTACAAAGAATACAAACTATGCACGTTGGGTAAAATGCATGCATCTGATGATGAAGCCAAATTGTGTCACTGCACAGCAAATATAAGTTTACAAACAAATTTGGGAGATAAATACACATTTTGTAAGGCAGGACTTATACATTTGAAGAAAACAGACAATCTAGAGGTATGCAACATGACAACTGATCCAGACACTGCTAGTTACCTGGCTAGCCTAGACCTTAGGAGGGAAGGAATAACTGAAACAGTCCCTGTAAATCATATTGATACACACCATCTGGCTCAAAATCATAGAAAGTTCATTAAAGGTCAGAGCAAATTAACTGATTTGATGTCAGGAAGAACTAAAAAACTGAGTGAAAAGATGTGGAACAACTTTGCTCTTGATTTGACTAAGAGGTACCATACTGAGTTTGAAAAATCATTTAAAAAATATGATACATGTACACCAAAATTAATAAGTAATTTATCTTATTCAACAGATGCAATAGTTAAGTGCAATCAAGGTGATCATAGTCTTTGTCATAAGCAGTCTAATGTGTGCTGGGTAGCAGGTACAAGCTGGACAGATAGAAGTACGTTCTTGCCAAGTAATTTCAAACTAAAAATATCCAGTGAGAGAGAGGATAGTACATTATGCATGTGTGTTGAGTACTAGGTAAATCTAGTGTTAAAAACAAAATTAAACAAGAACACTCAGAAAGTGGAATCAGTGAATCGAAGGATAAAATGCAGCTTACCAAAGAATATAAATATAAGAGAAACTTCCATGGCAGGGTTCATAGTGCTGTCCATAACTGCAACCATGGACCTGGAGAATCTCTGGTTAAGCTGTGTCAATCTATCAGTTGTCCGATTTCAGCTTGCAGTTCTGTGGCACAATATCTGAAAATCAAGCAAGAGATATATCTCATAGATAAAGTGTATGAAGCAAGTATATAAGAGAAAAAAATCTGAGAAAAGGGTATTTCTTTACAGACTCTATGAGAAATATCAAGAAGAAAAGAATTATAACAAAGGCAAATTAATGTGTGCTAAGGCTAGAAAAATAAAAGCAAAATATGAACATTCTTACCATAAACCACCTCCATTTTTGTACATTTCTACAGGTTGAGGCAATGCGGCATGTGCAGTTTTGTGCACAGTCCTTTCTTTTTACAATGCTCTCTGCTTTGATTTACTGAATGTGTCTCTAAAGTTAAATGATCAGTATTGACACAAAGGCGATTGTGACATAAGTGCCTTACATTTAAAATCTCTCCCCCCACCCTCTTTTGGAAATTGTTGCACATGTTAAATGGTATTTAACCATATAGGCCAATCTATGGGCACCAACATATGAAATTCTGCCATCAGACCATACTATTCTCTTTTTCCCAAAGCCTGAGCTATCTACTGCCCCTGTCCAGTGTATACAACCCTTCCCATCTGTGTTTTGTATAGAATTTTTCTCCAAAATCACATACAAACCATGAAAAAAAGACTCAATTATGACTGTCGTATGCAAAAGCCACCAAAATGATACCTGGATGCATGTGGTAACCATGGAAACAACAGGCTCCTATTATGGTATAGGTCTCATATAGGACTCATGGTACTAATTCAACTCCCACAGTAAACATATGGAAACATCATCATATTCAAAATTCAATAACTTAAAATTTCTGGGTGCTGATGATCAGACCTATATTTCTCCATGCACAACAATCCTTGGTGCAAGCTTCTGTGTGGAGAATACTGTATGAGCCACAGCATTTTCTTTTATCTACATTTGTATGACACACAAGTTATTGATTCTGCACCAAATGAATCAGGTGCTACTTTAATTATTGAGTACTCCTAAGTCAAGTCTGTAAAAATACTAAAATTGCATCAATAGAAGTTTGTCTATATTTTCTCAATTACAGATAGGATAAGATCTCAAAAGATATTTTCACTAAAATTTTACTTTTCATTATTAACCAATTATGGACCACCAAACTCATATATACTCTATTATTTGCTCACCCATTTCTAGACTGGTTCACAGTTCTTCCATATAATTAGTACCGTGTGTCCTATCACATACTGCATATAGCTAGTTTTAACCTAACAATCGTCTGACACAGGATGTTGGCATTGCAGGGACGGCTGGGGGAGTGGATTAAGTATTTAATTTATGGACTTTTTCTTTCTCTATCAAATACATTACTCAATTACAGAAACATGAGGTGAATTAAGAGAAGAAGAAAATGCTAAGCATCCAATCTCTACTTAAATGTACCCTGTACAGGTTTATATACATATGCAACTATCCTGCAGACTCCATTTGAAAACTAATTACAAATAAAGTTTTATTGGGCAAATCCACCAAAAATTGACTGCTCCTACCCAAGGATGCGGTAGTATCAGGTGTGGAGCGGTCGTATGACTGTTTCAGGAGCAACCAAGAGACAATTGAGATTCAACTCAAAGAGTTTTGTTAGGCCATGTCATGCAAACTGAAAATGGAAAGAGCAGATAGGGCATGTCAATGGATTTGATTATGTCTTTAACTAAAACATTGTGCTGAAAGGCAAGGCTCACAGAAAGAGCTCATATTTTGTGAGACGAACTCCTCACCAGGTGTGCCTGTTCCTGTTAGAGATCAAAGCATGCTTCCCTTTAAGCAGGATGATAATGCTTGTGGGGTTATGTCCAGTTTTCCTGTTTCAAGTGGGTGGAAAAGCCTCTGGTGTCTGGATCAGGTACACTTATTGCATTTCAGATAGATTTCAAGAGCAAATACAGGGTCCTGTAACCTTGCCTCTCTTGAAGGATGGATTGAGGTGAGGGGCCATACAATTATTTTCTGGCTGCCAGTAGAAGGAAGCCTGTTCTTAGCAATGCAACCTGGTTGTTTCATTAAAATGACTGACCTGTCCGAATAAACTGCAGGTAGGTCCGATCAACATTCACAGCACAGAGCTCACTTACTCTCGATGCCAAAAGCTATCTGAAATATTGTTTTGTATGATAGTTGCTTCAGCAGGACAGTGGACAAAGGTTGTGTCATGTCAAGACCTAAGAGAGATTCTACTATTGGCACATGATCAGTGACAGAGGCTTGGATTGATCAAAGTTGGTCAGCATGTCCATGAAATCTTTATTGTGACCAATGACAAGCCCTCCATGATGTCTGAATGTTTCAGAAATCATGGAGTGATATCCTAAGCTTAATTGGTGCTGAATTCCTGTTTTTAATGAGAAAAAAGAAAGACATTAGCTTGGAGAATGGAGGCTGACAGTAGGATGAAATCATCTTCATAACACCCATCTCAAAAACAAAAATCATTCCATTTCCTCTAACACAGTATTAAAGTGGAGGGCCATCTAACTCATGAGGTCCTCCTCACAACCAAAGACTTTAAGTTTTTCCTGTGCAATGCATGCTGTACAAAGCTGTGCATGAATAATTTTATCTGAACATGGATGAATGATTAGCAACTGCAGCTGCTTGAGTCATGGGAACAAATGGACAGATCTTGCCATGTCTATTTCAAACATTGGGGCTTTTATGAACACACTGAGTTTGCTTAAATCTATAATTGGATGCAACTTTCCATTGGCTTTATTGACCAGTAACAGCTTGATTAGAAGCCAGAGGATGCCAGTTTTTGAACGATCGCTACTTTCCATTGTGTGTAGTAATGCTTTTTTATCTTTTTCTGCATTATGTCAGCCTTCATGGGGTCTCCATCATGAAGGTGACTGCCAAGAGGTGAGGGGACTGGCTGAACAAGCTGCAGTGCCTCTTGAAACCAATATTATGAACCACTCATTATGAGGGAACAAACTGGTTCATAAACTGGAGAACAGAAGCAGCCTGGCACACACCAGATGGAAGCCTGGCACACACCAGATGGTAGCCAGAGTGTAGTAAAGGAGGTTAAGTCATTTTATGGCAATAGAAGTCCTAGAGGAGAAGACAAGTTGCCACCAACCGCATCCCAAGTGTGATTGTTCCTGGCCTCCTCTGCCAGTCTGTACAGTGCCTTAGAGGCCAAATCCAAAAAGGAGGTAACAGAAACCAGATTCGGTGAAAGTTTTGAAGTGGCATTGAAACTTCAGTCAACCTTGTAATACAGATGGGAAAAATATACTGAAGGCAGTGAAATCTTTGTCAAGGATAAGCATGCCCATATTACAGGTGTTGCAGTGCTACCTGTATAAATATGAAGAAAAGGGTGGCCAGAAGTTGACATGCCAAAAACAAGGCCTGATTATACCTGGGTCACTTATTTTTGTTTATTAAGGGACCATTCATTCCAGCAATCTTCAAAGACTGGGGTAAAACTCTGAAGGATGGATGCATGTTATTATCATATAAAGCCTTGACTTTCTATGATAAACTTTTAAACAGCAGTAGGAGTCATTAATAAATGAAGTCTTGACTTTTCATGATAAACTTGTAGACGGCGGAAGGGGTCATTAGGTAGAGTATAACATTTGATAAATGTCCTGTATAGCTGTTTTAATACTGAATTCACATTTATAAGGAGACTAAAATCGGAGAGATTAGTTGACTTGAGGGTCATTGTTCTCCAGAGAGTATATCCCATGGTATGTCGTACCATAAGGCAGAGATGCGGCTGTATCATCAGCGTACATTGCCAAGAATTTTCATCACGGGAAGGCTCTGAATGTAGTCTTGGGATATCATGGGTCAGCTGGAATGGCACAGATGGACAGGTCAGTACAGCTGGCTTGGCTGATTAGACTACTGCATTTGTGAGTGTTGAATGAACATTACAGGTATGGCCAATGGGTTGTACAACCAGAAGGTCTCCTGGATGGTCAGCTGGCTGTTTCGCCCGTCTGAGCAGTAGGGTCAGCATAAAGCATGGTCAATGATGGTACTGGCAAACAATGTTTGAAAACAGAACCCGTACCATATCTAATGTGTCCATATGATGGGAGAATCTGTTGACAGCCATGACAGCAAACATAGTACAGGTGTCAGCTTGTTGGCCAGGCAAGTGGAAGGGTGCATAAACAGCCAGATACAGCTAAAGTTAAAACAAATTATGTCTGGTATATGGAGTGCCATCTAGTGGGGAAAGGGGAGGTAATCTGTCAGTGTTACTTCTCTATATCTATACAAAGTAGAGTCAGATAGACTTTCCAAGTCTATGGAAGGGCTGGATTCCAGAGGTAGCAGAAGTAACTTTTGATGCTAATGTGATCGGGTAATGTATATTAAGAAAACAAATTTTACTAATAACTGAACGCATTACTGGATTCTTAGAAATTACATACAATACCTAGTATACCTTCATGCCATTCTCAAATTGCAATCCATGATTCGGCATCAAAGGTTGAATACTAGGCTGACCTCCTGTCTGCATTCATACAAAGTTCGGTAAATTTGGCTACTTCATGTGCCAGCTGAAAAGACTGTCCAGAGCTATGATCAAAATGGGACTGTCTTAAAGCTGTGATTAAAAAGGGACAATGAAAGTAAAACAGCAGTTTGGTAACCATATAGGAAAATTAGCCACCAATGAATAATATGGCTGCCACTAATGGGAACATCTGAGAAAGAAAACAGTTTAGTAACCATCAAAGATGATAAAAATACATGGATATTTTGGATACCACAACCGGAAATACATAAATAAGTAACCTTTCTTGGGAATCAAAACAAATATGTGGTT
The DNA here is from genome assembly GCA_016617855.1 of Megalonaias nervosa. NCBI lineage: Eukaryota > Metazoa > Mollusca > Bivalvia > Unionida > Unionidae > Megalonaias > Megalonaias nervosa. Next base: position 12,230 of record JAECUM010090791.1, read on the forward strand.
TAAACTCAAAATTTAGCTTTTTGTTTCACAGAATTCAAGAAGAAAATTTTTTACATTCCAGCAAATTCATTAATAAAATTTCCACAATTTGGTGAAAGTAAGAATTACCAGATACAGTTCTGCATTATTGTTATCATTGGTATTATATTTGCTGAAATAAGGAATGATATTTTATTATTAATTACATATATAAGTTATATATGTATGAGAAAAACAAGACTAAAATTTAGATGAATAGAGTTTGTTTGGCCAGGGGAGACAACTATTAAATAATGCAATTTTCAATTTCTCAGGTGCCAACATATAAAATTTGTTAATTAGTCAAACCACCTTGCCTTGACTCATCTCGAATGTAAATGTTTGGTACATTTCTCAAATATACTCAAAAAGTTAAGGTCATAAGTTAATGAAGAAGACACTGAGGAAGAAGTCAAACTCATCTTTAACAGGCTTGGCATTAGAATCAAACAAGATTAATATGAACATAGATAAAAAAAAAAAAATACACAACTTGTACAAAATAAATTTGCCTGATAAAGTTTGATATATAAATACACAAGGCACTGCAAGACCCCAATATCATATCTTAATAGGGACATGTGTGGAGACACCAATATAAATAGTCAAACCTGTCAATAGTGGCTACATATTGGAAATGCCAAAAGTGGCTGTTCAACAATAGTGGCAGTTGTACACAGGTTAACCATTCTGGACAAGTACCATGCACCAAGTATTGGTCATTATTATTATTATTATTATTATTATTATCAAGATTGTTTTATGTCCACTGTACAACATAATCATAATTATGTCTGCTTTTGTCTCCCAAATTTATGTTCATTCAAACTTACCCTATCCTGCTCACTTCTGTTAATGCCAAAAATGAAACCGTCAGCGACTTAAAAATATTCATTTGTTCACAATATAAATACAATATCTGAATTAGTCAGCTGCTCAACTTGTTAAGATCAAATGTCAGCTTACGAGAAATGCCTGTAATGAACAGAAAATCAAAATAAGATGTATGTAACCCATGAACCAAAATTTCACCTGCCTTCACAGACATGCTTAAAATAATGAATGATCCTTGACCCTTATAAAATGGAATGTAACCATATATGCCAACCCCTGGCGAGGAAAAAGTGTAATCCAAGTGGACAAAAAGAAGAATCGGAGCAGAAAAAGAGTAATCCACATACAACATCATAAAATTCAATGAGGATATGTCCAAAATGATTTATTTACCCCTTTAGTCTTTTAACATCAATAACTGCTTCAAGTTTGCACATGTAGCGCTTTTAGCTTTAAAAAGCAACAGACTCTCATGCTGCATTTCAAAACACTTTATACCAGCTGAGACTATGAATGTTTTGAACAAAGTAGAGCACTAAGTGCTGGGTTACTGAGCCTGGATCTGAATTCAGTTTTATTTTTGTTAACAATACTGAACAATCTCTCAGTCAGCATTAGAATGGTAAATAACCAATATTCCTTTCATAACCTGACAAAGAAGAGAAAATTTGTATCTTCCAGTTATTGGGTCTTTTAGCTGGGAAATAAGGTGCCGTTGCAGATCAACTCTGTCCACAGGAGGTACATTGTCAGGTAGAATGCCAACTTGATACTTCAGAAGTTCTCCTTCTAATTTATTGGCAGCCCTTCCTGCAGCAAGGTGCATCATATGACATGGACAACCTGATATGTACAATGATGGAGACATTTTTCAAAATATAGAATGCAACTCCTTTATGAATTCCAGTCATCACTGTTTAATCAGCTGAAAACCCCATACAGTTCTACCAACTTATGTTTATTCAAAGCATTATCAAGCAAATCAAAAATGTTCTCTCCAGTGGAATCTACTGTTAATTCTGGTAATGAAAGAAGAGCACTCTGACTTTGCCCTTTTCGTTGTCCGAGTCTCTTAAACAGACTGAGAAAACTTTTTTGTCATCATAATCACTACTCCTGTCTGTGGCAATACCAAACGGCCCAATTTTCATGGCCTCTGCAATTTTAAGTGATTCAGTATCTTCTTCTAAATACCTAACAATATTAGATGATTTTCTTCTTGCACATGCATATTTTTGGCAATTCTGGAATCAGGAAACATCCGTTTGAACAAAGGACCAATGTAGTCTTCTACCGCTGCGGCGCTAGGGGTAGTACGTATTCTATTAAGAACTCGGTAAATAACGCCTCTGCAGTTATAAAATTTGTATCCACAATTGAGTTCTGCTATAAAAAAGAAGTTACCTTAGTATTGGAATTAGTAAAACCAGCTAATTCAAGATTTCTTGGTTTTACTTCCAAGACCAATATTAAAATCCTTTCCACACAACCTGCAATGGGCGTGAAGCTGCCCTAGAATGGAACACTGTATTATGTAATTCATGTATTCATCTCTGAATTTGTTTTTCGTCTTTTTCTAATCCATCTGTGAAATTATTTGAAAAACATTTTTGCTCCTAACACACACATCAACTAGAATAAATCTGACTTGACTCTTAGTGCCAAATATCTATAGACTGGCTCTGTACCATATATAAAATAGAACAAAGAATCTGCGAGCAAAGATTACATATTAGAAAACCAGTCTGTTCTCTCCTAACTAAACCATACAGCTGCTATAAATAGAAACCTAGGTCAAAAGTTCGAAAGTAGAATCCAGCATGTTTCTTGGAAATAGGGCAGCTGTTAGGAAAGTTCATGCCAGTCTACGGACAAGCGTACTCTTATCTCGTAGTTAGGTAGAAACCGCCTTTTCTAGAATATGGTCTGTGGGATTATTGGGATGTTAATGAAAATGAGAAAACAAATTATTTTTTTTTGGAGCGGGATATACCGAAAACACGTAATCCGGATACGTTTACGCATAAGGCGTAATTTAGTGAAAAAAAGGGTAATGATTACGCCAAAAGCGTAATGGTTGGCATATATGTGTAACTTGTATCTGTGCTTAAAATTGCCTTAATTCACAGGCAAATAGATAAGTAATCTAACTATACTTGGCACAGTGGCAGAAAAGGTGACTTCCAGTTCTGTTGTTAATAACACAAACCATTTTAGGCTACAACCCGAAATAATCTTTTTCTCTAACCCTTAATACCAATTTCCACATTTTTCAGTTTTGCCACCCTCAAAAAAGATCTTGGCAACCCTATGTGACCCTCCAGAATGACCTTGCAACCTGATTGAGGTCATGACCTTGGGTTATGGAACCAATGATAAAAACAATACCTTCAAAATGAAGCAAAAATTCAAGTTGCATTAACTCAGTGATCAAAGTAGATAAACTGTATTGGCCACTTAAAGCAAGGATAAACCACTGCTTACTTAGGAAAGACTTGGCTGCTGAGCACTGAGAACAGACAACCATTACATAAAAGACATTATATAGGAAATCTGCCAGGCAAAAAACTATAATGGCCATTGTGAATAGATGACAGCTGAGTAAAGACTGTCATTAGGACAGATTTCACTGTACATGGGTATAATGAATTGTGGAGTCACCAACATAAATAATTGGGATATAAGGAGTTGTGGAGACACCAAAGCAATTTTGGAGTTGTTTGGTGTCTTACAGCACTGCATCACAACTAGGTTTTTTCATCCTCATGGGAATGTGCATAAAGTGCATTGCCCAAGGACACACCATAAAGTGTATTACCCAAGGACACAACATGACGGTTCACCTGGGCTAATCCAATGTTAGGATCTGAACATGCACCCTTTCAGTCATAAAACAATGATGAAATAATGAGACTGCTACACCAACCAAGGAGCAGTCATGGCGCTTTCCAACAGTAGTTAGGCGTATCATGCCTAAACCGTCATGAATCGATTAAGTGTATATTGAGTGTGGTACACAAGCTAATGAGCCGTCATGGATTGTCTTCTTTAACCACTTCTTGCAACTTGCAGGAGAATGCATCAGGCTTATTCTATATTCCCAAACTATTTGAGGATCATGAATCAATTAAGCACATAATGAGTATGGAGTCACCATGACTCATGCTTTCATTAGTCAGACCTATTCTACATTCCCAAACCATTAGGGTTATGAATCAATGAAGCATATAGGTATGGAGTCACCATGACTATTAGTCAGGCCTATTATATATCCTCAAGCCTATACAGGATATTTTGATGTCCCAAAAACTTTGTTACGAAAGTATTTTACTGTATTTAAAATGTATGCCAACCTGTTACTGTACTAAAAACTCCATTGGCTAGTCCCATTTCAAGTGCTTCTTCTGTCCCAACCAAACTGCCAATAAGGATTAGATTCAGGGCACAAGACTGTCCTATCAACTTGCTAAGTTTGACAGTGCCTCCTTCTACAAGGGCCAATCCTGTAACAAAAAATATATTTTCCATTGATTGTTTTAGTGTTTTATAGCACAACACAAATACATTACGCTATGCCTTGGCAACTGCAATCAAGTGCCTTGCCTAATGGCACACCATACAAGCTGATCTAATGGTATGATTCAAACCTACACACCTTGGGCACCTATCTTAGTGTTGGGAACATACAATCAAGGAAAATCATAACTGATCGGTCATGTGACTTTTTCTGACCAGTCTTTGACTATTTTGCTTAATTTGGATTTTTGGACTTTTTTTAAACATAGTTTTAAAAATTTTCCAGTCATATCGCTATGATGTCTGCAGTGTGGCAGTTTATAATGAAGTCTAGCACTGAGGCATCATGCCACAGACATGCAGCATCATGTCCCAACCAGTCATATTATCCTGACACCAGGTTGACCAGACCTAACACTAACATCTTAATGCTGACCGCCAAGCAAGGTAACTACAAGTACCCATATTTATAAGTCTTTGGTATAACTCGGCTTGCGTTTAAACACGTGACCATCCCCCCTCCAAGGCAGACGCTCTAACCACTTAGGTCACCAGAGCGGTCCTAATTTGCTTGATCATCATACTGCTCCTTAAGGAATTTTTTTTAAAATACACATTTATATTCATTTTTTTAAAAAGACATTTATAAATTGTAATGTTTTTTCCTTTAATGTTAATCCTCATTAACTTGTAGACTACTTTCTAATTTTAAATGTTAATGCAAATCACATGATTGTGATACAGGTCACATGGACATGTAATGTTTCTATCTAGGTACTCCATCACTTTGCACAATGACTAACAGATTTGTTTACATTACTGACCAATTTTTCATTGGGGACTTCTGAGAGATAAAGCTTTAATTATCACAGTGACATACCATGTTAGCTCTCTACAGGTGCTCCATCACTTTGGATAATATCTGATTGACTGATATGTTTACTTTATTTACCAATTATTATTTCAATATTATTTGCCCATACAGAATTGTGTGTTGTGATGTGATGTGATTTGGATTTTTAACGTAGCTTTAACAATTTTTCAGTCATATCGCTGCGATGTCTGCAGTGTGGCAGTTTATAGTGATGTCCAGCAATGGGACATTATGCCGCAGACATGTAGCATGATGTCCCACCCAGTCACATTATCCTGACACCAGGCCGACCAGTCCTAACACTAACCTCTTAATGCTGAGTGCCAAGCGAGGCAGCTGTTAGTACCATTTTTGTAAGTCTTTGGTATGACTCGGCCAGGGATCGAACCCACAACCTCCTGCATCCAAGGTGGATGCTCTAACCACTAGGCCACCGGAGCGGTCACAGAATTATATCCAAATTATGTACATAGGTAAAATTGTCACAAAATGGATTTGACATGCTTACAATAAAATTACATAAACTGTTTTAGTCTTACATGTATAAATAACAATTATTTGTCTGTTGGACTCACTGGCTGTACTTTAATGGCACTATTTGGACTTAATCATATCAAAGAAATGGAAGCTAAGTGCATTTCCCAAGGCCACACCAAGGACCAACTAAGAAAGTCAACCACAGAAGTCATACACATAAATGACACACAAAAAACGAACTAAAACAGTCAACACAATATATATATATATATATATATATCAATACATGTCTTTTTTTTCAAAGACTTACTCAACATGGCAACAAGAGGTTGTATAAATAACCTGGACGTAGTTGGCTATATCTGTTGCAGTTTCTGTTGTGCAGAAGCAAAGATTGAAGATCATGATCAATGGCTCTACATACAGTTTGTCAAACTTCTCTTGAATCTTTGAGAAACTGGAGTACAAGCAGAAAGAATGCACCGAACCTTGGATTATCCTTGATATGTTGTTCATAAAAAACACTTTTCTGGACAAATGTAATAAGCAATATAATCTTAAAATTTTGGATTCTTGGAAATTTACTTCTTTAATCCATACCATCTGAAATTTTTTGTGAAAAAACTGACATGATATATGAAAATGGCTGCAAAATTGTATAGCATCCCTTATCTGAAAGAAAACATCTTTTCCTTTCTTTTCAAATGCATACTTGTTTACTTAAGTCATCAATGCTAAAGTATTTATTGATCCATCCCATAGATTATAAACAAGTTCAGTTTTTATGATTTCACTCGTTTAATTAATTTCTTCCTTTGACTGTTTGTTGTTTTTTTCTTGTATTTATTTGTTTTGTTGATTTACTTAATAAAGATTATAATTTAAAAGCAAATTTGTATTTGAATTATTTTTAGGTAAAATATTTAGTAAATAGCATTTAATATACAATTTTACAAACACCTGTTCTAATACAAGTACATACCATATTTCATGAGACATTGTTATGAGTCTATGCTCTTAAAATAAGTAACAGAAAAGAGTGAAGACAGCAAGCTTTGTCAAATTTAACAAATAATTTATTTCCCTAGAATACAAAGTGACAAATGAGAAAAAAAGAATTTACTGTATTACAAATTAAATCCAAAAATAATCCAAGAATTAAAGACACAGGTCCTAGTAATAAATAGTCCTGAATAAAACTCAGTAACTCCTGAAGAGATCCAAAATTGAAGGCAATGACGTGTCTGTTATAGCCTATAAAGTACTGATGTGTCAACAGTCTCTTGTTGAATCACAGAAATATTATTCCAGGTTTGAATTCAGTATAAATTCCAATTAATGTCTTTATCCGAGAATTTTGTCAGAGCACTTTTGTATTTCCAGAGAAAATAATCACTTGAATTCAATAATTTCAAGAAAATAAAATTCAGCCCCAAAATGGTCACAACATAATACAACTTAAAGTGCTAAATGTTAAAGCATTAGTGGTAAAATCCTCCGAGTCACAAGATAATATAGTTCTCTGCTTGACCCTAGGTCAAAATTGGCTTTTTCTAAAAACGGCCATCATTTAATGGAAAATAACCTTCTAGACTGATCTAATGAGCCTTGTTTATTTACAACACAATAACCTATAAAATTCACTTAGGAATCTCCAAAACCCTGACCCTACGCCTTTTGTTTACGTGAATAATCCTGATAATAAGCTCATACACACTGAGAATAATGAAGCTATTATTAGTTGTTTACATAAATGAAATAAATAAAAAAATTTAAAAAGTCAATCAGGTCAAACAGAAATGAAATCGATTTTCAACAAGGTCAAGCCCAGCAAACAATGTTACATTACAATAACATGTAATGAAATATAAAAAAAAATGAAAACAAACAAACAGTTTAAATTAAATATACATAACAACACAAACACTTGTCTTAATTCAAGTATATGTTTCATGAGATACAAAAACTTATCTTAATACAAGTACATACCACACAAACGCTTGTCTGAATAGAAGTACATATCGTGTTTCATGACATGCAAACACTTGTTTAAATTCAAGTGCATCCCATTTTTCATAGGACACAAACATCTGTCATAATATAACTATGTACCACTTAAAAATTGATGATACAACTAGATGCCAAATTTGGGAGACAAACACTTGTCATGATACAACCAAACCATAAGTTTAATGTGACACAAACACTTGTCATGGTATAACTACATACCAAGTTTGGGACCAGACCTGTCATGATACAACTTCATAGTATGTTTCATGGGGCACAAACACTTGTCATGATATAACTATAAGCCAAGTTTACGACAGAGAGACTTGTAATGATACAACTAGACAGCAAATTTCATGGGACACAAACACTTGTCATGATATACATGTAATTATATACCACATTTGGGACAGAAAGACTTGTCATGACACAACTACATACCATATTTGGGACACAGACAATTATCATGATCCAACTCTATGCCAAGTTGCATGGTACAAAATACACTTGTTATGATATAACTATAAATCAAGTTTGGGACTGAAAGACTTGTCATGATCCAACTCCATGCGAAGTCGCATGGTACAAAAAACACTTGTCATTAAACAACTACATACCAATCTGGGAAACAAACACTTGTCATCATATAATTTCATGCCAAGTTTCATGAAAATATCCTAAATTGTTGTCCAGATAAGAAGAGCATGTTGGAGGGACACACATAATGTATAAAAAAAATGTGGATAATTCTTTAATTGCTGATCAAAACGACTCCCTTTTCAAAACATGCAATGTCTAGCCATGAAATAAATGCAAGTCAAGTTACATGAAGAAATCTCAAAGGGTTCAGTTGTTTTAAAGTAAACAAAATTGAGATATGTGAACAAATGGACAGATGAGCAATGCTGACTCCAGTATGCTCCTGCCCACCACCAATTCATTTGCAGGCATATACAAACTTGATTAATGATGTTATTGGTCTGTTTAGTATTGAAAAAGTGCACTACTGAAATTGAGAATGACTCTACCTCTAACAAGTTTTTTCTGTTTACATTGGTTACAGTAAGTCATGGGGAGAGGTAGATCAACACCTTATCAGTCAGTAAGAAATATATCGACCTTAAAGATTATAAGGAATTCTAACTTTCACTCGGGTGAAATTCAGAATCACTGTAGCTGATTGACTAATGTTAAATCATTTACCATATTTCAGGATATGATAGTCTACTGTCTGATTACCAACCATTCAGATGCTGGAATTTGAATGGCTGATTGACATAAATTCACTGACAAATCAGATGACAGACTTTGAATGAATGGTTTGTTATCAAATCCCTGAAAATTCAGATATCATATACTGATTGGCTGATATTAAATCACAGACCAATTAGATGTCAAGGCTAAAAGAGCCAATTAAAGCAAATGCCTTATTATCAGAAACACAAATTTTAGTAAAAGCCATTACAAAATATGCCATTGCTTTTGAGGGATGATCTCTATCCAAGCGAAAAAATTGGTTGCTATGGTTTCAAAAATCATCAATAGGCAGAAAGTTCTTTAATTATAACTACTGAAAATCAATGGTGCTAACAGTCTCTAACACAACAATCACGCCTACTATTAGTATACTACCTTATAGTGAGACTACCTAATGGTATACTACCTTATAGTGAGCCTACCTAAGAGCATACCAACTTATAGCCTGACTACCTAATAGCATACTACCTTATACCAACTTACAGTACACCTTTTAGTATACTACCTTATAGTGAGACTACCTAATAGCATACCACCTTATAGCTAGACTACTTAATGGTATACTACCGTATAGTGAGACTACCTAACTACATACCAACTTATAGCTGGACCACCTAATAGTATACTGCCTTATAGTGAGACTACCTTATAGTGCAACTACCTAATAGTAATGGTATACCAACTTAGAGCTAGACCACCTAATGGTATCCTACCTTATAGTGAGACTACCTAATAGTGAGACTACCAAATAGCATACCAACTTAGAGCTAGACAACCCAATGGTATACTACCTTATAGTGAGACTACCTAATAGTATACCAACTTAGAGCTAGACCACCTAATAATATACTACCTTATAGTGAGACTACCTAATAGCATACCAACTTAAAGCTAGACTACCCAATGGTATACTACCTTATAGTGAGACTACCTAATAGTATACCAACTTAGAGCTAGACTACCTAACAGCATACTACCTTATAGTGAGACTACCTAATAGCATACCAACTTATAGCTACACTACCTAATGGTATACTACCTTATAGTGAGACTACCTAATAGTATACCAACTTATAGCTAGGCTACATATAGTATACTACCTTACAGTGAGACTACCTAATAGCATACCAACTTATAACTAAACTACCTAATGGTATACTACCTTATAGTGAGACCACCTAATAGCATACCAACTAATAGTTAGACTACCTAATAGTATACCTTATAGTAATACTACCTAATAGCATACCAACTTAAAGTTAGACTACCTAATGGTATACTACCTTATAGTGAGACCACCTAATAGCTAGACTACCTAATAGTATACTACATCATAGTGAGGCTACCTACCTGCATACCAACTTACAGCTAGACCACCTAATAGTATACTACCTTATAGTGAGACTACCTAATAGCATACCAACTTATAGCTACACTACCTAATGCTATACTACCTTATAGTGTGACTACCTAATAGCATACCAACTTATAGCTAGACCACCTAATGGTATATCAACTTATATACAGACCCATTCACTACCTTTATCACAATAAGTACAAGATTGATATAATTTTAATGAAATGGAATTCATGAAGGAATGTTGTACTAATGATAGTAAATCAAGTAACCACAGATAAACAGTTATTGATGGAGCCAATCAAATTTCCCAATACTGAAAAAAGGATAAGTGACAATTCTAAAGAGTTCCTGCAAATGTACTTTAAAGAATACATATGTATGTATATATGTATGTATGTATGTATGTATGTATGTATGTATGTATGTGTTTTTCATCTGGAACAAAAAACTGTGAAATATCCATCATGATAATAAATTGCTCATTCTGCCTAATAACTGGTACTATTAGTCATGGCTAACTGCTAATGGCTAATTTCAAACATAAAATAAGAATAAAAAGATTTCTATGTGTTATCATGAATTTGTACTGGATCTCAAGAAGAAAATATAAATATGAAAAAAATAAAACCATCTCACTTTTCTTCAATGTTACTCAGAACCACAACAATAACATTTTTATTATGTATATGATATCCTTATCAGCAGAGTTTGTTGTATTTATAAGACTGAACATTATATTGAATGCAGCAATTAAAATTACAACATCTCAGTAAAGCCATTTCAAAACAGTCATTTAAAATTAAAAGACCTTAAGTTTCAAAGCAAGAGTCCCACCACCACACAAACTGAAAATTGATACTGCTATCACCCCTACCCTTCCTCAAATCAGTGGGAATCCAGAAGAAGTCAGTTTCTTCCCTCCTTCTACATTTTTTTCCAAACTATGAAACTGAAACCTGCAAATGTTCTTGAGATTAACTTTGATCCAAGATGTCCACTAGATACGTACAATACAAATACCTTAGTCGTGACCTTTGACCTTGAAACTATTTCATAGAGAGGCAATGATAATTAAAAGAACCAAAATTATTACCACAAAAATGGCACTAATTCAAGGTAATCATCTGTCAAAAACAGCAACCAGATTTTATTGTTTGGGTTATCATGTGTAAATCATATCAAAGATCAAACTGGAAGTCAAAATCTTTAAAATCTTCCAAGGTCAGAATCAAGGCTATGTCTCACCTCAAACCATATTTTTTTTTAAAAACTAAGTCACAAACTTTGACCTTGAAATCAATGTCAAACTTCTGTCCATCAGCTTGCTTGTTGAAATGCGACTAAGTACAAGGTCTCGTCAAACTCCATTGGTATATATGCACCAGGTCTGATTTTGATCTATTTCAATTAGGTTTCATTTATTTAGGGTGAAGGAAACTGGAGTAAAGTGCATTGCCTTTGCAGATCCAGGGTGACCTGATGTTATGATATGAACCTGAACCCAAACCCTTCAGAGTCATGTCTGGTACTACTCACCACTGAACCATTGCAACCAATATGTGGATGAAAACAAAGCTCTTGGAATGATTAGCAACAAGAGGCCCAAGTGGCCTGAGATTACTCACCTAGATGACATCTGCCTAAAAGTAAAATGCAAGAACAATTGACCAATAAGTCTTGTCAGCAGAATGCTTGATATGCCACGATGCTTCACGAGTTGATCAAATTCTCCACTGTTCAGCATTTATTTAAGTTATTAAACACAGTGATATATTTAGATAACATTTTTTATCTTATGTAAATATATCACTATGTTTAATAACAACCATCACATTTAATCAGGGATCTAAATAATTTATATCAGTGTGAAAGGCTTTTAAACTAGG
>JAECUM010090793.1:0-92149 GCA_016617855.1 Megalonaias nervosa
GCCGAAAGATACGCTGGCTCTGGCAATGCGGAGGTTCACCTCGTCGTCAATAGTTACCCTCTGTGACAGTGTGCTGCCAAGGTAGGTGAAGCGGTTCACTACGTTGAGTTTTTGGCCGTTGACGGTGATGTTGGGCTCAACATAGGGCTTTCCAGGGGCAGGCTGATGCAGGACTTCAGTCTTCTTGGTACTGATGGTGAGACCGAAGCTTGTGCAGGAGCTGGAGAACTTGTCAACGCTGCATTGCAGGTCGGCTTCTGAGCCAGCGTTGAGGGCGCAGTCATCAGCAAATAGGAAATCACTGATGGTGTCTGTCATAACCTTGGTTTTCGCTTGAAGCCTCCTGGGGTTGAACAGTTTTCCATCTGTACGGTACCTGATGCCGACTCCAACATCTCCGTCTCTGAAAGCATTAGTCAGCATGGCGGAGAACAATAGACTGAATAGTGTCGGTGCCAGAACACAACCCTGCTTGACGCCATTGGTTACTGGGAATGGCTCAGATATATGTCCATTGTCCTGGACTCGTGCCTGCATGCCGTCGTGGAAATGCTGCACCATGGATATAAATTTTCCCGGGCATCCGTATTTGGCCATTACCTTCCACAAGCCTTCTCTGCTGACAGTATCAAAGGCCTTTGTCAAGTCGACATAGATGGAGAAAAGGTCTGCGTTTTGCCCCTGACATTTCACTTGTAGCTGCCTCTCAGCAAACACCATGTCGATGGTCCTACGTTTTTTCCGGAATCCACACTGGCTTTCTGGTAGGAGTCCCTGGTCAATGTGCGTAGTGAGGCGGTTCAGTAGGATTCTGGCGAGTATCTTTTCTGCGATTGAGAGCAAGGATATACCCCGGTGGTTGTCGCAGGCCTGGCGGTTCCCTTTGCGTTTATACAGGTGGATTATGGAAGCGTCTTTGAATTCCTGGGGGATCGTCTCTTGCTGCCACATCAGTAAAAACAGTTGGTGGAGCCTTTCTATCAGGGCTGTCCCCCCTTCCTTGTAGACTTCAGCTGGGATGGAGTCTGAACCAGGGGCTTTGCCACTGGAGAGCAGACGTATCGCTTTCTGTGTCTCAAGCAAGGTTGGAGGCTCATCCAGTGCTTCGTTGATGGGTAATTGAGGGAGACCACTGATGGCATCATCGTTGATGGATGAGGGGCGATTCAGGACGCTGTCAGTGTTCAGCCCAACGTTCAAGAATCTTCTCTTTGTCAGTAATTAGTGTGTTCCCGTCTGCGCTGAGAATGGGGATGATCCAGAGGATGTAGGTCCATACACTTCTTTCAGGGCGTTGTAGAAGTTCTTCATGTCATGGCTGTCTGCATAGCACTGGATCTCATCAGCTTTGCTGCTCAGCCATGTATCTCGCATCTGGCGGAGTTTCTGCTGTACAGTTCTGCGTATATTGTTGTACGCATCTTTCCTGGAGGTGGACTTGGGGTTGTTGAGGTAGGTTTGATGGAGGCGGTGTTTTTCATCCAGCAACTGCTTGACATCGTCGCAGTTCTCATCAAACCAGTCTTGGTGCTTTCTGCTTGAGGGTCCTAGGATTTCCGAGGCTGTGCTGCAGACCATCTCTCTGAATGCCGCAGGGTCGGTTTCCACATTCTGATTGTCCAGAGGGGTGGATTTCAGACGCTCTTCCATTGCATCCACAAGAGACTGTTTGGTACTGGTGCATTTTAGCTTGGTGATGTTTAGTCGTTTAGGAGCCTTCTTTCCCTGTGGGCGTCTTTTGGGCTGAATGCGGATATTAAGCTTGGTGATGATGAGGCGGTGGTCTGTCCAGCAGTCGGCGCCGCACAAGGACTTGGTCACACGCACATCCTGCCTGTCCCTCTTCCTGACAATGACGTAGTTGATGAGATGCCAGTGCTTAGAGCGAGGGTGCATCCATGACGTCCGGTTACGGGTAGGGAGGTGGAAGACTGTATTGGTGATCAGCAGTTCATGCTCGGTGCAAGTCTGGAGCAAAAGGAGGCCGTTGCTGTTACAGTGACCCACTCCGTGCTTTCCTAGCACTCCATCCCAGGCAACGTGATCACAGCCTACTCTCGCACTGAAGTTGCCAAGAATGACGAGCTTCTCTGCCATTGGAACGTCAGCAATGACGGAGTGAAGATCCTCATAGAACTTGGCCTTCACTTCATCCGGGTTTGTCATGGTTGGAGCGTAGCAACTGATGATGGTAAGGTGCTTTCTTCCAAACAAGAGGGGGAGTTTCATGGTCATGAGACTGTCGTTTACTCCCTTGGGAGGTCCAGCCAATTTTCTAATCAATGCTGTCTTCACTGCAAAGCCGACACCAGCCTCACGGCGCTCTTCACTTCCTCGGCCGCTCCAAAAGAACGTGTATCCAGAGCCCCTTTCACAGAGTTCGCCTTCTCCTGCAAGCTGGGTCTCACTCAAGGCAGCAATGTCCATGTTGTATCTGGCGAGTTCCTTTCCTATTAGGGCAGTTCTCCTCTGGGGTCTTTCCGCATCATCTCTGTCCAGTAAGGTGCGCACATTCCATGCGCCAAGTGAGAGAGGAACAATCCTCATTTTCTTCTTTGTGTTTCGACTGCTGGAGTAGGGTCCCCAACAGCCATGGTAAGCTGGCTAGGGAGGTTTAGAGCAGGCAATGTTTAGGGCACCTTTTCTAGCCCTTTCCTCATGCAAAGGAGGTGAGCAGTGCATTCCTGAAGAGGGCTGCTCAGTCGCTCAGGGGGCTGCCGGACTCCACTGCAGCTCTGTGTCAGTGGTGAATGACCCTAATAGCCTGAGCCGCCTGTGTGCAGGTTTGCGGCTACGGCTGCCAGTGTACCCACACCTGCCGCTTCGTCGCTTGCCTGTCGCCACAGGACTTTGGTGGGTGATGAAATGGGATGGGTGGATGACAAGTGTGACTTGTGCGGTGACTTTGTTTTAAGTGAGGAAGAGTTGTGCAGTTCGTCAACCTCACTCTCTCGCCCAAAACCATCTGAGTCCAGCAGCATGACAAAGTCGAGACGGCCAGAGATGGAGTTGAGTGCAGTGGATGACCAGGACGTCCTATGTGTCTCGTCATGCTCTTAGCGCTCCACGGCGCTTTGCTGGGAATCGCCTTTCTGCCCGTTGACTAGCTGGTGGTTCCTCCGCGCAGGCTGCCGAATCCAGTCTTCACATGCTAGGTAGACAAAGCCTAACTCACCGAGGGTTTAAGACCCGTCGGCTACCCTCAGCCTGGTTTAGTCGGCCAGTCGAGGCCGTTTTCCGGGATGTGGCCGCTGCACATGCTACAGCTGTTTGGAGCCACAGGTGAGAGCTGAGTGCCAAGTGGGGACCAAAGGTGGGCGAGCTACCCCCGAGGAAGTACGACTGCTTCCCCCAACCAGAGGTGCTACCCCTCCCTGGACACCCAATACACCCCAATTAGCATTATATACTAAGGGAGGCAACACATGAAATCGAATATATGTCGCTAGGACAAAGCACCAATATAGTTGTTCGATCCGCGAAGGTGTAGACAAGGTTATCGGAACCTTGGCTATCGAAGATGGCATCTCTTGGGACAACATGTGTTTGGTAATGGCCAGTTTAAAGGTTAAAATCTAGCATCCTTGGGACAACAATTGTTTGGTAATGGGCATTTTAAGGTTTAATATCAGGCATCTCTTGGGACAACAAATGTTTGGTAGGGGTCAGTTTAAGTGTTAATATCTAGCATCCCTAGGGAAACAAGTTTTGGTAATGGCCAGTTTAAGGTTTAATATCTAGCATCTCTTGGGACAACATGTGTTTGGCGACGGCCAGTTTAAAGTTAATATCTAGCATGACTTGGGACAACAGGTGTTAGGTAACGGCCAGCTTAAAAGTTAATATCCAGCATCCCTTGGGACAACAGGTGTTTGGTAACGTCCAGTTTCAGTTTACAGAGAATGGCAAATGATTTTAAACTGGGTACATTTTTTAAACTATTTTATTTCTTAGGTTAATAATAGGTGTCTCTTGATTTTATTTGAAAGAGTTAATTTAGGACTTGCATTTATTCTGTTTTTATCCCGTTTATCCAGTATACGTCTTATCTTCAACGCAAACATCAGTTTATCTTGTATCCTTTGAGAATGTGCAAGAGTTTTCCAAAACATGTTCAAATCCTACACATTTTTAGAGACCCATGAACCATAAGGATGTGCCGCTGTTTTGTTTTTGAGCACGTGTGTATGCAAGAGAGTTTTGAAGGAGTTCTAACGGATTACAGTACATACTCTCTTATACGTAGAGTAGAACTGCGAACAAGATAGACCCTGATCTGCCGTTGCATCATGCGCCGGAAGATCAGAGTTTATGTTGTTTGTTCGACTGGTTACTCTTATTAAACTGTTTTGATCGAGATCTTCCGGCGCTTTTTATGATTGCAGTTTAGGTTTGTGTAGTTTATATTTGGACTCGACTTATAAGTGTGTATAATACGGCAACAATAATTCATTGGATTATGAATGTAAACAACAGGACAGTGACGTGACGTAAACAGTCTAACGTCAAAACATAAAGGTGCACTACATATCACTTTCGCGGGAAATGTCAGTACAACTGGCACTGAGAATTTAGTATTGTTTGAGCGGAGCGTTGAGCTTTTTGATCTTTAATGATACTTTTATCAATACCCACCATATGTAATCGCTTATAAGTCGAGGCAAACTGCAAGCAACAAAAATCCTGAGCTGCCGTTACATAATAGTGCCTGCAGATCAGGGTCTAAGTTGTTTGTTCTTCTGATTACTCCTAAGAAATTGCACAGACCCGGATCTGGCGGTGCATCAAGCGACGGCAAATCTGGTTCTATGCAGTTTGCAGTTGGACACTTCTTATATGCGAGTAGAGACGGTATACGATTTTACTAGTAATTGATACTGAATAATGACATAAACAGTGGTTGGTTGTATTGCAATAGTATAATCTTTTTCCCCGCTCTAATTTTAGAAATGTTTTATAGTGTTTGGTATACATAAATTTCTATTTGACCTGCACTGACCGTTTTTCTGCACTGTTTTGGAGGAAACAGGGTAAGTCATACGATTGACATTGCCATTAGATTCTGTATTCTTTCCCTTCATCAGGTAGAAATAGCTCGATTTCAGCACATATTTGCACGCTATTCAATCCTTCCCACAGGGTACAAACCCTTGCCCTTATTTGGTGCGAGTTGTAGATTGTGTTTCATATGGACTATTCATCTTCGCTTGCCACGGTTCCGATATGCTAACAATATCTACATTGATAGAATTTTCATATCGGAACCTTTGCTAGCGAAGATGTTGGACTAAAATGTATCTTATGTATCTCGTTTAAAAGTTATAAGCGGAGAATTTTGGAAGAATTGAGTTAGTGTTTCTGACCGATGTCTTGTGTTTTTGTTTTTTCAAAAAATATTTCATATATATTCGGTCGCCCATGAGAGAATGTCATGGCAAGAGGCACACTGTTGGTTTTCGCATTAGGTTTTTCTTCCCCTAGAGATCATTCTCATCCAACCTTTGCATTTGTTTCTCTACTAATTGCAAGGGATAATCCTGTGTTTTCAAATTACCGCATGTACTCATTTATTAGCAGAGTCCAAATGCAACATCACAGACCCTGATCTGCCGTCGCATAATGCGCCGCCGAATCAATGTCTATCTTGCTTGCTTTACTGATTACTCCTAACTAACTGCAAAGATCCTGATTTGCCGGTACATTACGCGACTGCAGATATGGGTCTGTTCGGTTGCATTTGGGTGAGTACAAAAAAAAAAAAAACGGTACGTTTTGGTCACTCAGGATGTTTTCTTTAATCTTCATTATCCGAACACATTCGTTTTATTCGTATTTCTAGTCTGTAGGGTGTTGCTCGTTTCAAAGCTTCTGGATGATTTGATTTAATATAGAGATAATAGCTTCAGGATGACTTGATTTAATATGGAGATCTATATATTTGCTTGTCTGTGAATTTTATATGCGTAGGCTTCTTTTGACGTGGTTCTTATCTAAGAATATCACTGTCCAGGAATTCTATTGTGTCTGAAATGTAGCGCATCATTACTTAAATTCTTGGGTGTACTGGATTCGCCAACCCGTACAATTCCATGAGCCCATCAAGGCCATGGATCTAAACACCATAAATATCGTCAACAAATTGCCAAGATGTATTTGGTAGCTTTCTTGATCGTAGAAACAGTTTGCTTTCCCATTCTTCCATGTACGTACTCATATAATTCATTCCTAGGTGTGATTCTTTGGCAGTGCCATTTCTTTTGAACATGCTGTTTTCTGGTAAAGATGAAGTTATTAGTTTTCAAAACTCTGTAACATCTCAAGGATTCATTCATATGGAATGATTTAATACTTCGAGACTCCATCGCCTTTTTACAAGCGTCATGCACCTATAGTCCGGTATGATGCTTTCAGATTGAAACAGAATACTATACTATTGTATGTTCTGGGCCGATAAATCAGCCCCTCACCCGCGATGATATCAATTGGTGATTTATGGGCTGATATCACCTATTCATTAAAATATACATAAATCTGCAGCAAATTTTGGCTGCACACATCGGTGTACATTTTATATGCTTACCGGTATTTCTCGAGGCTTTGCAGCTACTGTCAGCTGAAGGGTTCTTTTGGGGGCATGTTTATTATATTTCCGGAGCGTAAAGGGGTTCGATGTGGGTGTGTGTGTCCCCCTGTTAATTGATTTGGCGATCGTTATCTAGAGGATGATCTCCCTCGATGTTATTGCCCAGTGTGAGTGGATAGATAGAACATTAACAGAGAACTGAGCGAGACTATTGAGAAGAAATAAACAAACGCGAGTCCTCTTAAACAATAAAAATAAAATAAATTTTAATTAATTAATACATAAACTAAAATTGCAATTTCAATCCAGCAGATTTACATTAATGAAATTTAATAGCAGCATTCAATTTACGGATTCGTTCATCATAGTAACCAGTGGTGAAAAGAGTACAATGTCCACGCCCGATTTGCATCACCTAGCGTCGTTCCTCTATTGACTTTGTGTATTCCACGTCTAGTGTGTATGCTTGGTTCTTCCTCTGACCCTTATATTCCGAACTCTCTATTTGCGGACTTCCCTCTTGGACTGTCCTCATCGGGTTTTCGGGGAGGGATATAGAAAGTTGTTCCTTTAAATGACAAGATTACGACTAAAGCTCTATATGTATCACCGTATATATAAAATTCTTTTACTTTCGTTATTCAGAAACGTAAATAGCTATCCACACTGCATAAATTCTGACATAAGATGACCTTAACGATTAACGGCCCGTACAAATTTACTGTATTTGAGGTAAGGTACAATCGTTATCTATAGTTACAAATGACCATTGCAATATAACAAGTCTGACCTTAATTAAACAGTTCATCGCCCTCGCTCCACGCAGCGATTGACTAGAAATTAACACGTGCGCTGTATACAAATAATGTTGCCGTATATATCAGCTTACGCTACTATACGTCTTCTTACATCTAGTTAATCAGTTCCACTCAATAAGATAAATGCTCGATTACTATTGCATAAGATTCACTAAATTCTAGCTTACAGTAACTAATAACCTGCAAGATCATTCAAGCATTACAAAATCATATATAAATATGCAATTATCATTAACACACGATAAAGAGTATCATCCTACAGACAAAGGAAATTAATTCATATAACCATAAGAAATTCTACACATTTGAATATTTGGATTATTCATAAATCCCTATGAAATACTACACATTTGAATATTTGGATTACATGCAATCCGTCAGTTCTATCAATGAACTAATAACTGTAAAATTAAAGAAATAAATTGCATAACAACTCTAACATATCAACAGATTTCTTTGAAAATGAATAAACGATACATAGCATTGATCATAAGCATATCAAACACATTTGCATAAAACCAAACAACAAAATAGAAAATTACATGGAAATTAAAATTGCCTACCTTAATGCTGTTTCTTTTCCACACAATCGTGCGTCCTAGCACTATAGCCTGTCTTTTCCTTTCAAGACAGCTATATGGCCTCTTTACTTGTTAACGAGGGAAAACTCTATACTTTAGGTTTTCCACCGGAGTCGAACTCGCCATTCTCAGGAAAACTTCTGACTAAATAATTTTGACTAAGGTCGGTAAATTTAAACTCCCATAACTTCCAAAGTGTACGCCTTAATTTTAACTGACCAATCGAAAGCATCTGTTCCTAAAGTTTTCCCAAAATAATCATGTCTTTCATCAGATTTTGACAGCCTAGAATACGATGCAATCAACTT
Organism: Megalonaias nervosa; assembly: GCA_016617855.1. Classification (NCBI taxonomy): domain Eukaryota; kingdom Metazoa; phylum Mollusca; class Bivalvia; order Unionida; family Unionidae; genus Megalonaias; species Megalonaias nervosa. Next base: position 8,291 of record JAECUM010090793.1, read on the forward strand.
TCCTTTAAAGATCAATTATTTGACACGAAGTTCTCTACCGCGGTTATGGCTGGTAACCCTACTGTACTTTCCCATGATAGCGTTACGGTCTACTGAACCTTAATGTAGGTCCTTTTATGTTTCACCGATGAAATAATGGAAATATCAAAGTGACCTTTCTCAAAGACTTTTCTGGCTTGACTATGATAAAATTTTAATGCACAATTTATTCAACTTGAAGATTCAGTACTTCTTCAAAATACGACACATTACACGGAGCAAATCCTGTGTTTGGTGACTTGTAAATCCACGTGAAATGGCACAATCCTCTGTCCTGTGGCCATTTTGAATTTCGCGCTAGATATAGCTGTTACCAATTACCGGTATGTGTCTAAAGTGTACGCAGGTTTGTTCCAGAAAGATCTGCATGCAGCAAAATCGCACATTTTAATGGACAGGTAACATCAGACCCACATATCATCCATCAGTATCAACACATATATGGGGGGGTCATTTATCGGACTACGGTTGCTCAACAAACAAGCAGACACATCTATCTATCTGTCTGTCTGTCTGTCTGCCTGCCTGTCCGTCTGTCTGTCCATCCATATATATATATATATATATATATATATATATATATATATATATATATATATATATATATATATATAAACTTTCCACCGATCAAGAACAGTGGACGCTTTTCGCCTTACAATGATTTGTTCTGCTACAGTATCACATCATACCATAACATTGAACTTTCACCTTCAGCCACGCAATAAATGAATAAGAATTTAGACAGAACGCTTAATGTTCTATCTTTACTGAATCTAATTCTAGATGGATTGGTGCCGTTTTTCTTGTTTAGAAAAATATAGGTCCTTACCGCTTTAAAATTAAACAAATTCATTAAACCTCTTTATTCTCCTGCCCCAACAGCGACTCAGATTGAAGTTGCGCTATGTGCAAGTCTCCCTCATTTCTTTATAAACTACCGACATACGGCGGAAGGGGGGAGGGGGCGACAGGGTTATTGCCCCGGTGTTGGTGTGCCAAAAAGAGCTCATAAAAATTAAATTGCAGGAAAATCGTTGGCGGGACCATCATCGTCACCAAGGGCGCCATTTACCATTAGTACTCCTCTGCACGCAATGAGCAAAATTTAGAGTTTACTTTTTATCGTATATGCCCACTGGCGTCATTAGGGTTGGTGTCACCCAGTGCGCTAACTCATGGTGTCACCCCCATGGACCTCCTTCCTGCACAAAAATTCAAAAAATTGTGTAGACAGTCATGTGCGGTAACTCATGGTGTCACCCCCATGGACCGCCTTCCTGCACAAAAATTCAAAAATTTTATAGACAGTCATTTTGGTGTCACCCCTCTGATGGTGTCACTCGGTGCGGTCCGCGTCCCCCTAGTGACACCACTATATACGCCATGCCGTTTTTAGAATATTATCACATACTTTCCAGGATTTATTGTAAACGGGGCAGTGTGCGTCTAAAAAAATGCGACCGAAATATTTTTGATGAAACTAAATGTTCGAATAGGTCGTTCTAAACGGTAAAAGTGGCTTGAAGCTATGCGAAATCATGTTGAAAGCTTGACAAACACGCCATGTCGTGGGCGTGGGTTTAATATTCATAGCGGCTGCTTCTCTTATCTCTTGATGTCGTAAATGGAAAGACGAGAAAAACCTGCACAATTCATTTCTTGTTTTGTACCTGTATTGCATATTTAATCAGAAGCTTTAAATGGTCACTGAGTATTGTGTGTGTGTGTGTGTGTGTGTGTGTGTGTGTGTGTGTGTGTGTGAGAGAGAGAGAGAGAGAGACAGACAGACAGACAGAGAGACAGGGAGACAGATCCAAGCGTTTAATGATTTAGTAGTTTTCGAACGAGACAAGCCAAAATTTAGCATTCATACTTACGCACCCAGACATGGAGAATTTGTCAAGTTATAGTCCTTGTGTACGACATTTAATATAATTTTAAACATTCTTTGAACAAAAATCATACAATTTATATTGTATTTTTTAAGTCAACGAGTCCCCCCCCTCTCTCTCTCTCTCTCTCTCTCTCTCTCTCTCTCTCTCTCTCTCTCTCTCTATATATATATATATATATATATATATATATATATGGTGTGTTGGAGGTTATAAAGAATAAGTCTGTAAGTAAAAACATTGTGTTCAATACCTCTAACATCAAAAGGATAAACTGTCTATATGAGCAATATTTCGAACATTTTCCACGCAGTTCGTTACATTTATACCAGTGGGGATCATTGTTCTTTCCCAACGGACATCTGCGATCTTTTCTTTTTCTTTGCCAAATGTCAGAGCAATGAAAAGCTGTTCGATCTCTTTTCTTTCGTTACGCCCACATCCAGTCTTGTGAGAACCAAGTAACGTATATACTCTCTTTTAAGTCGATTCCAACTGCAAACTGCACAGATCCATATCTGCCGTCTCATAATTCGCCGGCAGATATGGGACTGCGCAGTTTGTTAGGAGTAATAAGTAGAACAAACAACATAGACCGTGATCTGCAAGCGCATTATTACATGACAGATCAGGATCTTTGTTGTTTTAAGCGTATCTCTACTTAAAGGTGTGGACGGTAATATGCTTGTCACTGGTTTGAATACTGATTAGCAACATCACACCCGTGTGTGTGTGTGTGTGTGTGTGTGTGTGTGTGTGTGTGTGTGTGTGTGTGTTCAGTATTTACTTGCATAGATGAGTCAAACTACAAGCTACACAGACCTTTATTTTCCCTCGCATAATGCGCTGGCAGATCAGGGTCTGTATTATTTCTTTCACCGATAACTCCTAACAAACTGCAGAAAGTCAGATCTGCCGGCGTATTATGTGACTGCAGATATGGGGTTTTGAAGTTTGCAGTTGAGCTTGACCTAAGCGAGTGGAAACTAAAAATGGGAGAAAAGCTGAATGGTATGCCTTTGTAGTCACTGAGCATAATTTCATTTTTGGTCTGTGGGCGTGAGGTTAAAAATCGTCAATGCATTGCCAGTTATACTGTCAGAATGCTTCTATATTTAGAAACGTGTGGGTTAATATCCCTTGTTTATTCTCAAAAGGTCGTTCTTCTTAATGTGCTGGTTGTGGACATGACCAAAATACAATAAGACGGTTCCGCTAACACTAATACAGCATCCTATAATTTAATAGAAAACAGCCAGTTAAGAAGAGCCGTACAGATGTATTGGCTAGACAATCTAAAAATACCCTTCCAAATTATTTATAAAAGCAACAAAAATATGATGGTAACACAAAAAGCAAAAGAAGTGAAAATAAACAACTGCGGCCATTTTATATCTTGTTATATTCGGTTTGTGTTTAAGTCGATTGTGTTTCTAAAGAGTGGATTCAGTCGGTATACGGAGATCGTGATACGTGTTATACCAATGTTAGGATACAATAAATTTTACTAAGAAACTTCAATTCTCCGATATATACAAACTATATGAAACATACAAGAGCACAAAAATACTTTTCTAAAGAGCGTTTCACCCCCGGAGATTCACATCACCGCCCGCACGGATAAATGCTGTTACAGATAAATGTATTGATGATAGATAATGTCACATCGTAAAGAGCGCACATTTTCTGTCTAAATTTCGGTATTTGTAGTCTGCGCAGTAGAAACATATCAGCAACTGTAAAAGCAATCAGATTAAAATCGAGATCTACTTATAATAAGTAATAAGTATATAATAAGTAGATCTGAGAGGCACCGATAATGGTTTATATTCTGCCGACCTTTGGAATTCACGTTCTACTCATTTTTAGTAACCCTTTAGGTAACACATTTCATTTCGTGGTAAGGAGAGTTATCATATAAGCGCTATGTTCCAATGAAGTTTTTCATTTTCATAAAATGTGTAGGTTTTTATTTCATTCGTGAATCGAAGGGCCAAAAGAACACAGCCTCGTATTGGAATTTGACAGGTCTCCGTTATCGCAGAAATCTCGATTTTAATAAGATTTTTGTGAAAGTTGACAAAACATTTCGATGTATAAAATTCTATCAATGTTTGTTCGATTACGGTTGCATTTGTTTGGCCCGAATTATATTACGCAGGCGCATTATTATTACCTTTACCCTCTTCAGAACCAGATTTAAAAACTAGCTAATCATACAAGGTTATAAGTTTTGCAAGCATTTTTCTGGAACCTATCTTCGCTAGCCAAGGTTCCGATATCTTAACCGATCTACACCTTGACGGATCGATCGGACATTTCAGTGCTTCGATTTTGTGAATTTCATTGGATGCAGCGGTAAGCCACCTCATCCAATCAAAATCATGTTGTTCAAATTTGAACACTTCCTACATGATCAAAAGAAGATTATCACACAACTCATAAAAAAAGATTTTCCACTGCCGGTCCGTACATGCAAAAATATATCTTTTCCCTCAAATATCCCCGTAATGGCTTCTTTCTGGTAAGTAGTCATACTCTAGATGTTAAACTGTCAAAATTATTCTTTTTGATGTCAAATGTCCACCATTTTCGGCCGATATACAATGCACCCATGTTACACACTGTTAGTTAGCATTACATACTAAAGGAGACAACTCATGAAATCAAATAGATGTCGCTAGTACAAAGCAATGAAATATCTGTTCGATCCACTAAAGTGTAGATAGGTTAACATATCGGAACTTTGCTTAGCGAAGATGCTGGAAACCTACAACAGAAAAATTAAATACTTAAAGCAGTGGTTCCCAAAGTGTGGTACTCGTACCATCGGTGGTAAGCGAAAGGGTTTCAGGGGGTACATGACAGAAAATAAATCACTACAATTCGCACTAGAAAAAAGACAAAAAAGGCACTACGGCACTGGTAGAAGGGGTACGCCCATGAGACAGATGTCCCAAAAGGGGTATGCGAATGTTGTAAGTTTAACTGTATTAAAAATTTCTACTGATTTATTCTTTAAATTTAATGTATGCGTGCTGCGGAGTACAGATCAGGAGTACACTTTTTTGTTTAAATGGTTTTGTTTTTTTCTTAGTTCACAATTGACTTGTAAAAATGAAAATATGCTTGGTAAAGGAGTGTAAATAAGTTAGCTTAACATTTTGTTTCTGAAACTTTGATTTATTTGTATTTCTAAGATATTTCCCAAATGAAATTTTTACCTTTTATTTGAAACACGTACTGTTAGTTTCTTATTTTAATAGATTTTGCTCTGAAATTTCACTAATTTTGATCTTGGTATTATTTATATTGACAAACGTATAGAGCTGTTTACGGACCACTTTTGTCAGTTTCTTTCCACAGACATTGTAGACGTAAATGTCGTTCTCGTACGTCTTAAATGTCTTCAGACTATCGCAAGTAAACCACACAAATGACGTACATAGGGATTTTGAACTAAAATATCAACAAATTGTACCTGAGGAATAGTCCGGTTTAGATGGCCATCTAAGCAGGATTTCCTTTGGATCATTTGATACCTGTTGAGCGATGAGAATACCATGATAACAAATACTGTTAAAATGAAAGAGAGAAACACACACACACACACACACACACACACACACACAGACATATATCATATATATATATATATATATATATATATATATATATATATATATATATATATATATATATATGTATATATATATATATATAGTAGGTCATGATGGATCTCTCTTCCTAGTTTAAAATCATTGGTCCATTTTGATTGATGATGCTGATAATCTTCATCGTGACTGTAGCATAACGCAAGATTTCCTGATTAAGTGTGTGTGTGTGTGTGTGTGTGCGTGTGTGTGTGTGTGTGATTTGGATTTTTAGCGTAGCTGCTAGTACTATTTTTAAAAGTCTTTGGTATGACTCGGCTGAGGTTCGAACCTGCGACCTACCGCATCCGAGACGGACGCTCTAACCATTTAGGCCCCCGGAATGGTCTCCTGCGTAAGAAATAAATACAGAGACATAACTAGAAAACAGTGAATGTCATAGGAAAGTTTCTTTAGTAGCTGAGGAATGGCATTGTTTATTGGTCCAAGTTTGGCGGCGCTAATCCTTACAGGACCTCTAGAGATTTAGAAGGCTTGTGATCTACGAAATCTTAAGGATTAAGAATTTCCCGTGTAAAGCTTTGCATGTCTGTACGTTGTTCCTGGATAAAGCTTATTGATTCGTGAACAAAATTGTCACAGACTGGTTATTACCATAACGCAGTCCTGTTTTATTTTTTTTATTTTTTTTTTTTTGTTGTTTTTTTTTTTGAGAAATTTGCAACAAACAAATCAAACAGAAATTTCTGCTCTTCTTGGGCACATTAACAAATCTGGCCTTGCAAATTCATGGATGGAGCTTTAGCAAACGAAAAATATCCAAAGGAATCCTAAATAAACCTTAACATACTAGTTATTTAAGTAATTCGGAAATTTACTGGTGAGGTTCATTTAAGAAATTCTTTAATTTTATGTTATATGCTGGACAGAACTTTATATCTTTCAAAAAGAAAAACAAAAGAGCTAAGTTTCGATTAAAATATTCAAAACTTTGTGTCTTAAAAATCTTCTACATAAGGAATGCATAACTTTGGAATTTAAAGAAGAGACTCAAAATCCTCGCAAGGAATGCGAAAAATATGACCACCCGGAAAATAAATTAAGATTCGACAGAATGGTTTCAAGCTATACAAATATCGAGTATTTCATGCCTCTTTTTCCATTTGACCGACTGAAATGAAACGACGTGAATAAAGCGAGCGCGCGCGTGTGTGTGATGATTTATAGATTTGTCAATTTAGATAATACAATAACCTCACAACATCCGACATCCGTACACCTTTGCCTCACACTATCTCCATGTACACTCTCCCAAACTGTGACAAATGACACGTCATGCGCCACTGACTGAAGACATAACTAGAGAACTTTCGTTAGTATGCATGAATTATAAAAAAAGGAAAATTGAGCTTGCTTGTAAAGGTGGCCGTGGCGTTTGATTTCAGATAAAAAATAGGTTCTACCAAGATCTGGCGGTAATCAACTTATTAAGTTTTACTGAAGAAGGTCAGATATGATTCATGTTATTGTGCAGAAATGAAATGCAAGAACAATTCTAAATGTTGGGAAACGGTGTCGACCGCCAATCTGCTCAACCAGGCTGACTAAAAATTTGCAAAAAATTTTCGTACTTTTCTGTACAGTTAAGAGACAAAAATTGAAATTTTACAACAAAATCCATACTTGAATGATGAAAATAAAGGATGCTATGTTTATCAGTAAATAAATAAATGCAACAGAATTTACATGTTCTCTTATTTTGCTTCTTATATTTCATGACATGTCATAATAACTAACAGTCTCGACCGCTCCGGTGGCTTATTAGTTAGAGCGTCCGCCTTGGATTCGGGAGGTCGCGGGTTCGAACCCCGGCCGAGCCATACCAAAGACTGATAAAAAATGGTACTAGCAGCTGCCTCGCTAGGCGCTCAGCATTAAGAGGTTAGTGTTAGGACTGGTCGGCCTGGTGTCAGGAAAATGCGACTGGGTGGGACCTCATGCTAGACATCACTATAATCTGCCACACTGCATACATCGCAGCGATATGATTGAAAAATTGTTAAAGCTACGTTATAAATCCAAATTACTCTCTCTCTCTCTCTCTCTCTCTCTCTCTCTCTCTCTCTCTCTCTAAACAACTTGTATTAAATAACAATAGTGATCAGAAGTTACTAGTAAGATTTAAGAATGTTCATAGGAGTAACATTAAACTCACAATAACAAACAAATTCAGTAAATAGAATTAAGTGAAATGGGTGAAATTCATGTTAACATTACAGAGAAATACAAATGTAAGTTGTATGAAGGTCAAATACCCCAATGTTTAGGTACTCCATACCATATTATCTGAAGCTTTGATTTTCTTATGTATAGACGTTTACTTAATATACTTATTTGCAAAATTCAATTATGATTGCTTCAAACTAATTTCTGTTTAGAGAATGATAACATTGCCTACAACGTTTTGAAGCTGATCTGCAAAATGGGAACACACAAACCCGATGCCAGTCGAAAAAAACCCAAAACTGAATGATGTTCACAACACCCCTATTTATAACTTTCAGTTGCACTACGCCAATTAACACTCCGCTAAAATAGTGCATACGTCAAACAAGGATATAAATTGCAATAAATATTAACTACCATTAAAATATTGTGATTCAAGACAAACATTGAATGCTAATTGTATTATACCACTTGTAATTACAAATATGCGACCAGACAGTAAAACCATTGTGTAAGACGTGTAACAGTAAATACTGGCCTCCAAATGAGGTTTGTGGTGCGGGAAAATTAGAATATGCACAATATGGATATGTTATCTTTGAGGACATGGTAAGTACATTATTGTATTGTAAGCAAAACGGATTCTGCGTAAAAACTCGTTACATAAACTGTTTTTATAAGTGTTTCAATACGCTTGCATATACCACATAGTGAAAACGGGATTTGCTCCAATGCGCAAATTGACTCCAAAACAAAGATGGCGGACATCGTAAAATATATTTATGACTTTAAATATCATTTTGTCAATCATACAAAACATTGTTTGGCAAACCGTCGTACTGAACATGGTCTCAAAATACCTGTGTGTACATGATTTTGTTAGAATAACTATTAGATGTGTCATTTACAGCATACAAACAATGTAAACGAACAATGTGAAAATAAATGCTAATCATACTTTACATATATGCATGAGAACAGGGATTGGTACATATCAATAAATCACACCAAATCCCTCCCAAAAAGTAAATAGTTTCTTTTTATTGTTATGTATATCTATATGTTTTGTAACTCCTGATATATGATTTTATTTGATTTTCTTAATTCCTGTTCCAAGCTGTATCTTTAGTTAGATTTTGCCTATGTGACCTGGGTCTGTTAAGAGCGAAAATTACATAGGATTTATAAATAGAGCTTTAAGTATGACTTGACAATAATTAATAATAATAATTTTAATAATAAGATTCAATGGTGCCTTGGGATTCATTTCTCATTAACGGATGAGATTTCGACGTTTCTATAAGAATTGAGTAACCTCGAATTGGTTAGGCTGGATCACATGAATAGGCAAATTCGAGGCAAAATGAGTAGTAAGATCCGTCACGTGGTGTATATTGTGAAATTTAGTCGCAATATAAGGTGTATATAAGGAAAGAACTGAGCAATCAAATTCATTCCAATTTTGGAGTCATACTCATTTCCTGTGTTCCTGTTGTAAGTCTTCAGACGTGTTTCATCTTGTATTTAGGTATTATTCGAGAGGAAAACATTTGTCTGGACTGTTCATTGGAAATAGAAAGTGTGCATTATTTGGACTATAATATCATTTTGGAACTGTTGTGAATTATTTGAAGAAAGTTCTGGACGACGCCATCTTGACAACGTCATGATTTCTGGTGGACCAGTGCATTTCAGGTTTTGAAATTTATAGAGAACTTTTCATTCACTTAGGACTTTCATAGAACTTTAGCAGGATTATTCTTGATTCACATCATAATACTGTAAGTTCCTCTCACAGTTTCATTTATAATTAAATTCTTTATTAAGTTTTACAAAACTTGTTGATTTTTCTTCTTTCTGTTACTTAGTTTGTGACCATAGAGTCCTAACAGAAATTGGGGGCTCGTCCTGGATACGAATTTTAGAAATGTTTAAGAGAAATTGAAATTGTTTTAAAATTTAAATATATTTAATTTCTGACATATTTATATCCCCGCTTTTTATTTTACATAGCGAAACCAACAAGCTTTCACAATGTCAGCCAACTTGGAGAACTTTATTTTAAATCCTACCCAGGAACGGTTAGAGGTCTTGAGAAAATGACGAATTGCTCCAACTTGCCAGAAATATGATCTTTCGGAGGCAAAGCCATATTTGTTAAAACAAGAAATAAAAATATTTTGGTTCAATATTTGTAGAAAAAAAAATGTTTTGGAAAAAGTGCTGTGGGTTTGATTGTTAAATCTTCATCTGACTGTAACTTGTAAGTTATGGAATTGGAATCAAAATACAAGAATGAGATGAAGTTAAGAAAACTTGAAAAGAGGAGAGAGAGAGAGAGAGAGAGAGAGAGAGAGAGAGAGAGAGAAACTCAAAAGAAGAAAGAGAGAGACAAATTTAGAAGGAAGAAAGAGAGAGACAAATTCAAGAAGAAAGTAAAAGAAATGGAGACTGAATTACAAATGCAAAAAGAAGAAAAAGAAATGCAAATGAAAATGCAAGGCAAAGAAGGAGAACGAGAAGAGAGGAAAATGCAGTTGCAAATACAAAAAGAAGAGCGAGAGATGCAAATGAAATTGCAAGTACACAAAGAAGAAAGAGCAATGGAAAAACATTTAAAGTTAAAAGAATTAGAACTGGCAAGCAGCAAGCACTCCACTCCTGAAAGTTCAGCTTTTGATGTTACAAAAATATTAGATTAGTACATCTTTAAAAGAAAAATACGTAGATCTGTATTTTTCAAATTTAAAAAAATAGCCGAGAATTTAAAATGGTCAAGAGAGCGCTGGACTTTATTATTATAAAGTGTACATATTGGAAAAGCTCGTGAAATTTATAATTCACTGTTAGTAGAAGCAAGTGCTGATTATTGTTTGGTCAAGGAATGTATCTTGAAGGGTTGAGTTGGTACTTGAGGCATATTGACAGAGGTTAACACACACACACACACACACACACACACACACACACACACACACACACACACACACACACACACACACACACTATTGTCTTCATCCTTAGCACATTATTGCACCGAAAGTTCTCTGTATCATTAGTTGATGGACCCAATAAATGTTTGTCGGAGTTTATTTCGTATCATGGAATTTAACGAGCAACATGAAGTTTAGAACAGAGTGTCTGTCATTTGGATTTTTTAACGCAGCTTTCACAATTGTTCAGTCATATCGCTACGATGTCTGCAGTGTGACAGTTTATAGTGATGTCTAGCACTGGGACATCATGCCGTGTGGCAGTTTATAGTGATGTCTAGCACTGGGGCATCATGCCGTGTGGCAGTTTATAGCGATGTCTAGCACTGGGGCATCATGCTGTTTGGCAGTTTATAGTGATGTCTAGCACTGGGGCATCATGCCCCAGACAGGTTTAAGATATGTTTATCACGACACCTGGAACAAACTGACGTGAAAACAAAACAGAAACTGCACAAACAGTAGGGCTAAATGCTGTAATGTTATTTTTTCCGACTGAAGTAGCGCAAAATTCTAAACAGAGCCACGTGACAACCACAATGTAAGGGACCCGAGTGGCCCAGTGGTCTAAAGCGCTCACCGTTCCGGATCACTGCCATCTCATCTCTGTCTGCGTGGGTTCGAGTCTCAGACTCGGTTAACATGGGTATATGAGAAAGCCTGTCAGTAGCTTCTCGTGGATTGGTGGTTCTTCCCGGAGTTTTCCAGGGTTCTTCCTCCACCATTAATACTGGCCTCTATGTATAGCCTATCTTGTGCTGAAAAATGGCGTTAAACCCTACAACAACAACAACAACAACAACAACCACAATGTACTTAATGTGACTAACACTGATCCATGTTTATCAAAGGCTGCATTCCAACTACAAATCATGCACGCCTTCATTATCCTGCCAACTTAAAATGTTATCGCATTGCCCGAATCATAAGGGAAATACAATTAAAAAAGTAATTCAAATATAGTTTGAATATTTACTGTTCGTTGTTTTTTTTTCCCTCTTCCGACCAAAGTAGCGTCAAATTCCAAACAGACCCACATGGCAACCACTGTCTATTTAATGTGACGAGAATATGAACCCTTTTACAGTGTGATAGATAACACAAACTAACATGATTTAACATATCACAAAGCAGCAGAGAATGCACACACACACACACACACACACACAGACACACAAAGAAAAAAAGAAAAAAAAAATTCAAGGAGACGAATGTGGCTTCTTCCATTGCACACGAAAGATAAGACAGACACAATGAAATACAAAGTTTCGACGAAATTTACTAGCACCTTAATACACTCGTGTGGATAGCTAAACAAGCTTAAACATGATCAAAGCACAAAGAGTACTGACAGCACGAATCAAATGAAAGTACCAAAACAAATATATAAACCAAATCTGCTATATTAATTTTTAGGGTTGGGGAGGGGAGGTAGGCGAGACGCCTAGTATTTTTTTAAAAACCACGACATTTCTTTCTACCTATAGAATGGATTTAATTTGTTCTTTTCATATATAAATAAGAACAATAATATTATTTTCGAGGTATTTAAGGGATGAATTTTCTATTCTAAAATGAAATTAAATTGTCGGTCGAAGCTTCGCCCTATCGGCTTAGCATGTACAGTGTGCGTATGTATGGTCGGATGTCATCTGTGTTATCTTTGGTCGAACAAGGTTTGGGACTATGCTGAAAATTGCCAACTTGTAGGAAAATGAAGGCCCTTCTTACTCTTCTTCTTCGTTACACAATCCCCTCCATTTCCATGAGGGATCTGAATTTTGTCCTTTCTCGGAGAAGAAGGATGCTTCTTTATGGCAGGAACGTTCGGCAACTTTTATGGCTCAGAGATTATCTAAAGTCAAAGGATTCCAGACGCTCATTACGAGATCGTCAGGTCCGATGTGGATCCATCGTTGGCCCTCACAAAGGGAGACAAACCATCTGAGAGTGAAGCACAACTCGTACACAACGGGATTTACTAACATGGACCGTACTATAAGCGAAGCTTCAAGTTACCGACAGACGTCTAAAAGATAAAGAGGTGCCATCACGACTAGACATCGAGAACACCAGGGGAGGGCTAAGTGGCTAAATACTCGTTTTCTAATCGCGTCGGGAATAATGTTTCAATAAACAGAATTTTTTAATGAAATTGTTCGTATTTGTATCGCGATAAACACAATTTTAAGAGGTATCAACATATATCGTGTGTTTCGTGTACCAACAAAATATTGTGTACTACGTCACTTTTCTTTGCAACGCAAAACAAGATTCATTTTTAAAAAAAAAAACTAATCATATTTATTTCGTAAAACAACCGTCAACATTGAAACTCGATTTTTGAAGAATGATTTGTTAGTAAAATATTGATGCCATGATTTCATTGCAAGTAATAGTCAAATTTCTTCTCATCCTTGAGCAAATGTCTGAGTTCATTAAGTTCATTACAAATTGGTTTTTCCATAACGAACCTTATCTATCAAACAAACTTTGCATTCACGAGTACTCCTTTGACTTGGTTGCCTAGCTATTTTTGTATCACATTTGTGAATGACCAGGGTAGTTTAAGTTAGTTTAATTCTGTTACTCATACAATAATATTTATGACAATGCTCGAGTGGTCAGTTGAAATGACCTTTTAAATTTTCCTTTTTAGTCCACCCCCTTTATTTCATTTCATACACAAGACATAATTTAACATGATAATACAAAACAGGTCTGCTTTTAATTGAGTGTAACAATACTACAAATACTTCAGAAAATTGGAGCGCAAAACACAGGCGGGAGTTAAGTTTTCATAGCTCTAAACGCACGCAGACACAGCATGACGGTAGATTGACATTTTGCAAGTTTGAATACAAAGGGGCTTGTCGCATTAATGATGATTACACTCAAACCGAATTAAAACAGAACTAAAACACACATTTCACTTGACAAAACTCATTTCACTGGTATTAATTTCTTAAAGTTTTGCCACCAGTAGGCATTAGCGACATTTTCACTGATCTAAATTTCATCAAATATTGTTATTTATAGTTTACTGAATTTTATTTTGGCAAATAAACTATAGCAAAGTATAGGACTTCTTATTAAAAGCTGAAAATTTCATGATGTCGATTAAAATTTCCGGACACTAACCGCCGTTTTGGACGAAAAAACAAGCAATATATCAGGGTTTCGTTATCAATTTTGATTGCGATTTTCTTCACGTTCAAGAAACAAGTGTAAATTATTTTAACATTTTTTTTTTTTTTTATAGAATCCACGAGCCCTCACACCCCCGGCTTGTAAGAGGTTTCGCGAGTTATCCGGAGGTGGGTTACGGAGGTAGCGGCGTAATTTAATCACATCCAGCTTGTGCTGGTCTTGTATTTCTGACGTGTGCGACCGTTCGGCCATGTACGTCGAAAATCTTGTATTAGTTCCATATATTAAAAGAACACCCACTAAATGAACTAGACTTACTCGAAGTAACTATATGTTACCCAGACTATAGTGAATTGCACTTGCCATGATGTGATGCTGCTTGTTACACATGAATCACAGATCCGAATCAGTTTGGTTTAGTGGGTTTAATGCCATATTTCGAAACATGATAGGTTATCCATGGTTGTCAGTAAAACTGGCAGAGGAAGATGGATCGACCCAAGGGAAGCCACAGGTGCTCGACGCGAGCTTGATGTTGAGACCCCCCCCCCATAATCTGAAGGAAAAAATCATACAGAGTGACAAAATACCTCAGATTACCCCCATGACCCGTTCTGACATTGGACCCTCTCTATCATACTATATAAGAGACAAGGTCAGTAACTTCCTACTACTTAGTTCCACTCATCACCCTCGATTTCCTGTTGCTATTTCCGTCCTTATAGGCATATGACCATATTCTATGGCTTGTTTCACTGCTGAGATATTTTTCTATTCATCAATCCATCATTGATTTTTCTGCGTTGCACCAAACTGAAGTTACGGGTTCCCAAACGTGCGAATTTCGCGAATTTTGCCTGCCGTAACTTCAGTTTGGTGCAACGCAGAAACGTCAATTATGGCTTGATGAATAGAAAAATATCTCAGAAGTAAAACAAGCCATAGCATATGGTCATATGCCTTTAAAGACGGAAATAGCAGAAGGAAATCGAGGGTGATGGGTGGAACGAAGTATTAGGAAGTTACTGACCTTGTCTCTGAGCCCGAAATTCGAACCGAGGTGAGACGGCAGGGATCGGTAAGCCTAAAGGTGAATGCCTTAGACCATTTCGACATCCGAGCCCGATCCAAAACGAAATAATTAATTCATGGACTGACAGATCGTAGGTTCTGAGAGGAATATATATATATATATATATATATATATATATATATATATATATATATATATATATATATATATATATATATATATTGTTACGTGTAGGCTCGTATAATATATATATTGTTACGTGTAGGCTCGTATAATAATAACAAGAGAAAAGAGTGAAAACAACAAGCTTTGTATATTTTAACAAAATAATTTATTTCCCTAGAACACAATGTAAAAATTGGAAAATAGGACTTACGGTTTGTAAATATAATCCAAAATTTAAGCTTAAGAATGAAAACTACAAGTCCTATCACTAAATAGTTCTATTAGAATCCAGGTTCGAATCTCGACGACGTACCAAAATGGAAGGCGATGACGTCAGTAATGGTCCTTGTGCAAATATCAACAATTCCTCAATTGAATCACGGTTTATGTTTCCGAATAATTCCAGAATAAATTTCCACTGAATTTCTTTCTCCCAGAATTTTATAAAACAGTACACTCGTTTGGTTTTCTAGAGAATAAATTAATAAATTCCAAACACAAATGAATTTCAAAAACAATCTGGTTTCAACAATAAAATAACCTATCCGGCCTTCTAGGTATCAGGAATACAACTGACTGACGAGCGCTCAGAAAGGGTTATATATTCACCCGAATTATCATCCCGTTCTCGCGAGATAGATTACGTGGTCTCATAACACTTGAAATACGCAATAAGAAAAATACCATTCGTCATGTAGGAAGAACCCCTATCTACTGTCACTCTGAAATAAATATAAAAATAAAACATTGTTTATTTAGACTAGACGAAATGGCCTTGGCAATAGCCAATCGTTTTCGCGTAGCGATTACACTACCGCGGACCAAGGTAAACTAAAAATATTACTAATGTAATACGTTTTACGTCTTAGATAAACAGAATTACTGAAAAATAATTTTGAATCCCTGCAATAATCATTACAATAAAATGTAATGAAACAAAAATAAAATAAAAAAGAATGTTAAAACTAACACACAAGCAATTTAATTACATATACGTAACACTTCCCCCCATAAAGAAAAAAGAAAGATTTATATAATAAAGCTTTCTTTTTTACCATATGTAAATTATACATGAGGTAAACAAAATTAGATAAGAAAATTCTTATGAATTATATAAAGCGTATATGAAATAATATTTCTATACACGGGAAAGTGCATCTGCAATCAAACTGTCTTTTCCTTTGATGTGCCTGATGTTGAGATCATACTCTTGCAAAAACAATCTCCACCTTAATAATCTTTCATTTTTATTTTTCATCTTGTCGATGAAAGTAAGGGGGTTGTGATCACTATATACAACAACCGGAGAAGGAGCTGAGCTAATGTAAACTTCAAAATGTTGTAATGCAAATATTAAAGCCAAACATTCCTTCTCGATTGTTGAGTAATTTCTTTGGTGCTTATTTAATTTCTTAGAGAAATAGCACACCGGGTGATCAACACCATTTCTGTCTTCTTGAATCAATACTGCTCCAACCCAACATCTCTCGCATCCACAGACAATTTAAAAGACTGATTGAAATTTGGAGCGGTTAGAACCGGCGCACTCTTGAGTATGGCTTTTAACCTATCGAAAGCTTCCTGATATTTTTCGGTCCAGAGAAACTTGTTTCTCTTACTTAGCGAATTTGTCAGAGGTTCAGCAATATTAGAAAAATTGGAACAAAACTTTCGATAGTATCCGGCCATACCCAAAAATCGCATTAATTGCTTTTTACTGACAGGCACAGGAAAATCTAAGATAGCTTTAACCTTAGCATCAATAGGTTTAACTTGACCATGTCCCACAATACGTCCTAGAAAAGTTACACAAGCACGGCAGAACTCACTTTTAGATAAATTGATTGTCAAATTAGCATCAGTGAGTCTTTCAAAGAATTTCCGAGTCGTGGCTAGATGTCCTTTCCAGGCGTCGTTTTTGATGATGACATAATCAATATAAGCATCACAATTATCTAGATCAGAGGTAATCATATTCATCAAGCGTTGAAACGTACTTGGGGAACCCTTCATCACAAAAACGGCATTACTTTACATTGATAGAGTCCATCTGGAGTCACAAATGCTGAAATTTCTTTCGCTCTTTCCGTAAGTGGAATTTGCCAAAATCCTTTCAGAAGGTCAAATCTGGTGACGTACTTGGCATTTCCAATTTTATCAATACAATCATCGATTCTTGGTAATGGAAATGAATCTGTTTATGTCACACTTTTCACCTTCCTATAATCAGTGCACATACGGAAAGTTTTATCCGGTTTCGGAACAAGTATACATGGTGAACTCCAATCACTTTTACTGGGTTCTATGAAATCGTTCTCCATTAAATACTGATTTTCCTTTTTCAAGTATTCCTGTTTGAGAGAGTTCATCCTGTACGGGTGTTGTTTCACAGGTTTTGAATCTACAATTTCAACGTCATGAAAAATTATGTTTGTCCTCGTAGGAATATCCGGAAACAAGTGCTCATATTCGAATAATAACTGTCTAAGTTCAATTCTTTCTTGTTGTTGCAAATGTAAAAGTTTCTGGTCTAGATCTTTCATAATTTCCGAATTCCGAAGATTTGTTGCTCCAAGATCAACGGTGTCCAATTAAATTTCTTCACTTAAATCCTCAGTTGATGGGACAGGTACAACTAAATTAATTGTATGATTTACTTGGCTATCTCTTTTAATATGCTAGTACTCCATTAATTTATTTAGACCAGAGTACTATTATTATGATATAGCTCATTCATTTTCTTCTTTACTTTGTAGGGGCCGTAAAATCTAAATTGAAGAAAATTTTCAAGAATGAGCAAGAGAGAATGAATTCTATTACAGGACTCAAATGTTCTCTCAAGTAAAGTTTTGTGAAACCATAGTTTCACTTTTGATTTGAATTGCTGAGTGCCAAATTCAAGCATAACATGCTGGAAAATTCCAGACATGAAATTTGACCTTTGACCTGATTGGACAGATTTGGGAAGGTCAAATTGAGTAAAAAGCTTTATCAAAGCTTATACTATAATATTCCTCAAAGGAATTGCCTCTGGGAATTTTGTTGACGCACACATAATAGTCAACAAATATTGGTTGCCTGACTTGGTCTTAGGTAAGGGACCAACACAATCTACCATAATTCTGCTAAATGGTTCGTCATATGCAGGAATTGGCTGTAGATGAGCCTTAGGTATCTTCTGATTGGGATTTCCTACCATTTGACAAGTATGACAAGATCTACAAAATTTACAAACATCACTTTTAATTTTTGACCAATAAAAGTGAGTCAAGATCTTGTTATGAGTTTTAGTTATCTCTAAATGACCAGCCAGAGGCGTTTCATGGGCCAAACTAAGTATTTCCTGTCTGTATGATTTTGGAACTACAATCTGATAGTTCACTGACCACTCGTCATTAGCAGGTACCTCGGGAGGTCTCCATTTTCTCATAAGAATTCCATTTTTAATGAAATAACAGACAGGTACTTCAGTTGCTTCAGTTTCACTAATGGTCCTCTGAAACAAACAGGAGATCTCAGGATCTTTTTCCTGTTCGACGAAAAGCGATTGTCGTTTGTCACCCTGATTAGATAAAAGAGAATGAATATTTAAAAGAGGATCACTGTGATCAATACCTCTTGATTGATCCAAATTAGAAGTGAAAGTGACCTCATCAAAAGCCTGACCAATACATGTGTCAGCTAAAGGAATATTTTCCTTATCAAAATCATTCTCAAGAACTTTCTTTGACATAGCTCTGGTAACTGCACAAGCTGGATATAACTCAGGGTATTCTTTTTCAACAGGATCAACTTTCTGATCCAAAGAAGGCTTGTCAGTTACAAGTGGATTAACCACAACCTTGTCTCCAGCTAGGTTGTTGCCTAGCAACAAATGAATGCCCTCAACGGGTAAAGTAGACACTATTCCGACTGTCACAGGTCCTGACACTAAGTCTGATGACAAATTTACAGAATGGAGAGGAACATTAACAAAGTTGTACTCTACTCCCTGAATGAGAACACTCTCATTAGAACAGGACTTCTCAGAAAAAGGCAAAGTACCTGATAATAAAAGACTCTGAGAAGCTCCTGTATCCCTTAAAATTTTAATAGGGATAGGATTGGTCGAATCACCAAAGAGTGATATAGAACCCTTCGACATGAAAGGTTCATAATTCTCCATAATAAAATCAGACTGGGGTTTATTAGACCCAACAAATGTATCGCTTTCAGTACATGACCGTGACCTTGACTTCTTAGAAATAAGAGCATTTGGGATAGGTCTATTTTGATTCTGATGCCTATATTTCAATTTAAAGCAATCAGAAATGTCGTGTCCTTTTTTCTTGCAATAGGTACACGTAAGAATAGACAAGGATTTTGAATCAAGTTTATCAGAAGCTTGATTTTTAAAAGTTGTACCAGATTGATTTTTAGGAGGAGTTGTATTGGGCTGGAATACCTTTCTACCAGCAGACTGCTGAGTGAATGATTTGCCTACAACAGGAACTTTATGAGTTAGGGAATACTCATCGGCAGCAAGGGCAGCATTTTCCAAGGTTTCAATCTTATGCTCATAAAGATACATTCTAATGTCACTATGGACACAGTTCCTAAACTCTTCAACTAACATGAGTTGTCTGAGACTTTCGTCATCTTTATTGACCTTTCTAGAAGAGCACCACCTATCAAATTGTTGTGCTTTTTCCCATGCAAATTCAACATAGGTCTGGTGAGTTGATTTTCTAGAATTCCTAAAGTTTTGCCGATAAGCCTCAGGGACCAACGCATAACCCTTCAAAATACAGTCCTTAACCAAATCATAGTCAGCACTCTGTTCTAGTGACGGTGAAAAATAAATATCACTAGCTCTACCAGTAAGTACAAATTGCAATAAAAGAGTCCAATGCTCCCTTGGCCATTTCAAATTTTCCGCAACTTTTTCAAAACGAGGAAAATATCTATATACTTCCTTTTCTCTGAAAGGGGGCACTAGCTTGATATTTCTATAAACATCAAAAGTAGGAGAGTGTTTTCCTTTTTCCAGCTCTAATTCTTTTATTCTAATTTGGAATTCCTTTTCATTCTTCTCTTTTTGCATTTGCATATCTAATTTTTCTTTCTCAAATTGCATTTGTCTTTCTTTCTGTCTTTCTTCAAATTGCAACTGCATTTGTTCTCTCTGTAACTGCCTTTGTCTTTCTCTCTCTCTCTCTCTCTCTCTCTCTCTCTCTCTCTCTCTCTCTCTCTCTCTCTCTCTCTCTTCCTTATCTAATTGCATTTGTCTTACTTCCCTTTCTTTTTCCATTTGTATCTTTTCTATCTGAAACTGAACCTGTCTTATCTCTAATTCCAACTTTTTCAGCTGGACTTCCATTTTCAAAATTTTCAAACACTCCTCGGTAAAATTAAAAAAATTCTCTACTTTTGATGATATTGTAAATGAAAGCCTGTTGTTTTCACTTAAGATTTCAAATAAAAATGTAAAATAGTACTTGGGATTTAAAGACATGGGGAGTTTAAATTTCAAAAAACAATTTTCTGAAATATTTAACCAAAATTCATATATCCACCGCTCCGGTGGCCTAGTGGTTAGAGCATCCG
The DNA here is from genome assembly GCA_016617855.1 of Megalonaias nervosa. Lineage (NCBI taxonomy): Eukaryota > Metazoa > Mollusca > Bivalvia > Unionida > Unionidae > Megalonaias > Megalonaias nervosa. Next base: position 28,989 of record JAECUM010090793.1, read on the forward strand.
CCTCGGATGCGGGAGATCGTGGGTTCGATCCCCGGTCGAGTCATACCAAAGACTTACAAAAATGGTACTAACAGCTGCCTCGCTTGGCGCTCAGCATTAAGAGGTTAGTGTTAGGACTGGTCGGCCTGGTGTCAGGATAATGTGACTGGGTGGGACATCATGCTACATGTCTGCGGCATGATGCCCCAGTGCTAGACATCACTATAAACTGCCACACTGCAGACATCGTAGCGATATGACTGAAAAATTGTTAAAGCTACGTTAAAAATCATAATCACATCACATCACATATATCCCAAGGGCGAGCGCCCAATTTTCTCCTGTTACGTCTAGGCTCGTACAATAATAACAAGAGAAAAAAGTGAAGACAACAAGCTTTGTATATTTTAACAAAATAATTTATTTCCCTAGAAAACAATGTAAAAATTGGTAAATAGGACTTACGGTTTGTGAATATAATCCAAAATTTTATCCTAAGAATGAAAAATACAAGTCCTATCACTAAATAGTTCTATTAGAATCCAAGTTCGAATCTCGACGACGTTCCAATATGGAAGGCGATGACGTCAGATGTGGTCCTTGTACAAATATCAACAATTCCTCAATTGAATCACAGTTTATGTTTCCGAATAATTCCAGAATAAATTTCCACTGAATTTCTTTCTCCCAGAATTTATAAAACAGTACACTCGTTTGGTTTTCTAGAGAATAAATTATTAAATTCCAAACACAAATGAATTTAAAAAAAACAATCTTGTTTCAACAATAAAATAACCTATCCGGCCTTCTAGGTATCAGGAATACAACTGACTGACGAGCGCTCAGAAAGGGTTATATATTCACCCGAATTATCATCCCGTTCTCGCGAGATAGATTACGTGGTCTCATAACACTTGAAATACGCAATAAGAAAAATGCCATTCGTCATGTAGGAAGAACCCCTATCTACTATCACTCTGAAATAAATATAAAAATAAAACATTGTTTGTTTAGACTAGATGAAATGACTTGGCAATAGCCAATCGTTTTCGCGTAGCTATTACACTACCGCGGACCAAGGTAAACTAAAAATATTACTAATATAATACGTTTTACGTCTTAGATAAACAGAATTACTGAAAAATAATTTTGAATCCCTGCAATAATCATTACAATAAAATGTAATGAAACAAAAAAAAAATAAAAAAGAATGTTAAAACTAACACACAAGCAATTTAATTACATATACGTAACAATATATATATATATATATATATATATATATATATATATATATATATATATATATATATATATATATATATACATACATACACACACACACACACACACACTAAATCCTTTGTGTGAAGTCCACACAATTACACAGTTGCCGCTGTCATCCCAATCTTCGCTGGACAGCCCCGTCTTCGCTGGGCTCCTTCAGTTTCCGCTGAAGAATCTTTACTCAAGGGTTATCCATAACATAACCAGCTGTGACCTCTGTACAACCACATTGTACCATTCAGTAGCCGCTGAATCACTTACTGACAGAATGAACCAAAACAGTTTCGTCAGTAGCAGCAGACAGTCCCCCAAGGCAAACATTATAATTATAAATAAAAACTTAACTGGATCCGTGTTTTGTTGTGTATAAATTGTTGCTTAAGTGCTTGCTTAAGCATAGTTTATACACTGCAATAGGTAACCCATTCACTACCATTCCTGCTAATAGTCCGCATTAATGTGCATGAGATATATTAATACATCACCTGCCAGCCAATCAAAACAGTCCCAGCTGTAACATGCAGTGTCTTTGTTCAACTGTTCTTAGTTTGGAGCTGAGAGCAACAACACACATATTTCTGTCATATTTGACAATTTGACGCCCTTCTCGCAATGTGAAAATCTTTCTTATAAAGCAAGTTTTTTTGTGTGCTCGTAAACATATTGTATTTTTAAGATACACGTGGGCGGAATTTGTTCGTAAGAGTATAATGCTAAGAGCTGGAGATAAATAACACAATTATGGGAGAGTTTACACAGGACAGGAATAAAAAAAAAAAGACCATGGTTGGGTCTAAGACATGAGATGGATAACAAGGCAATGGTAAGAGTTTATGCAAAAAATTAATAAAAATACCATGGGAGGGTGTTATACGCGAGACAAATAGCAAGGGCATAGAAGGAGTTTATACACAAAAGGATATCTGAACAAGAAAGACCATGGTAGAGGTTTATACATGAGATGAATAACATGAACATGGTAGGGGTTTATACACTAGATGAATAACAAAAACATGGCTGGAATATATACATGAGATGAATAACATGAACATGGTAGGGGTTTATACACTAGATGAATAACAAAAACATGGCTGGAATATATACAGGAGATGAATAACAAGAACATGGTTTGGGTTTATCACGAGATGAATAACAAGAACATGCTAGGGATTAGTACATAAATGGTTATCTGAACACAAAAGACCATGGTAGCGGTTTATACGAGATGAAAAACAAGACCATGGTTGGGGTTTATGCAATCAATTAATTAAAAGACCATGAGAGGGGACTATAGACCAGATGAATAAAAAGACAGTGGTTGAGGTTTACACACAAACAGATATCTGAATAAGAAAGACAAACATAACAAGATCATAGGAGGGGTTTATATACGAGATGAATAACGAACATGGTTGGTGTATATACACAAGATGAATAACAAGAACATGGTTGGGGTTTATACACACGATGAGTAACACGAACATAGTTTGGGGTTTATACATGAGATGAATAACAAGACATGGTTGGGTTTATAACTGAGATGAATAACAAGACCATGGTTTGAGTTAATACACGAGATAAATATCCAAACATGAAACCTTTGTCTATACATTTGAATGAATGTTTTACAACATCTAAACTGAAACGCACTGACAAGTACATGTCAGCAAATCATACTGGATAATGACTGGACACCAATAAAGTGACAATTTATGCAGCACTTGCCTACAATTCCAATGGCCATAGTTTTGTCTGCTGTTGTTTGCTGCAGTTTCCATTGTAAACCTTCTGAAGTATAAATAGAGATACAAACAAATTTTTTTTATATCAAAATATTTTCTTGTGCCCTGAAAGCAAACCATCTACAAATTAAAAATTGTACCAGAGAGAGGGAGAAGAAAATGAAAATACCGATGTTATATTTAGTACGATAAAACAATAATTTATTACTGCGACATATAAGATTAGTTTCCCTAATGGGGGGTGGGGTGCTTTTAAGTCATATATACCACAATATCAACAGCCAGCTATACTTTTATAGTAATTTAGTTCATGATGTGGGAAATGCAAAAAATGATGCCCATACTTTCAGATATCTTCTTGATACATTTGTGCTCACACCGATTCAAATTTCCCTCTATTTTGTGTCAATTGATACGGAGCAAATTTTATTAAAGAAGGAACCAGAAAATGCCGTGCAGGAAAGGAGTGAGGAATTAAAGGAATATCAACAGTAGGGATATGACATTTACCCAAGGAGATACCAATCATTCTAATTGGTCTAGATGAAAATAGAGCATTAATAACTCTTTCCAAAAGATCTCCAAAATCAATCAGGCACAAGCCAACTGAACTCATTAAAGATAATAAGCCACTGCTGATAAATTTATTGGAAGGAAAATCAACACTTCTTAAGGTATGGGAAGGCAAGCATATGTATTGTGCTGTATGCCCATGAAATGAAGTCAGCTGACTATGAAAGAGCATTGTGGTGTACATTGGTAATGACACTATACATTGTATCTTGTTTGTGCAAGGAACTGTCAATTAAAAAATGGGTGCAAAGACCGCAACATTTCAGAGATAAGCATACGCTGAATTGGAATAATTAAATCAGAAATAAGCTTTAAGATTTCCACATAATAACTGCTCGTGATTTCAAGAGTCAGTTTCAGAGTATATCAAATAAGCCTTTATCTACAATGGGCCCAGAATGGCTGAGTGGTCTAAGGAACTTGTGTTTACCAATCATTGCCATCTCACTTGTCCGTGTGGGTTTGAGCCCCGGGCTCAGCCAATGTGGGTAATAAAGACTGCCAGTTCTGCAGGATCCGTCACAGTGTTCCATGCGCTGGAACTATTTTTCAAGGGAAGAAACCCTTGTTGTCTTCTGCTGTGCCTGATGGGGTTGTTATAAATTCAAACAAAAAACAAAAACAGATCTATAAGAAAATGAACTTCACTCATAAAGCAACTTAAAGTTTCTCCAGCTTTGATAATACACCATCCAAAACATTTTGAGTGAGACAGACATGTACATGAAACCGAGCTATTTGGTTGAGTTCATAAATGATAGCATATCATATAACCCAAACTAAAGACCATCAGTGCTGATTGCATGAACAAATTTTCTGAATCCTCGCTGTTTGGGCTCTAACACACCATCAACTTTATGAAACACTTTAGGGTTTAAAAATATGTTACACTTTGGGGTACGGGGGGAGGGGTGAAGAACACTTAAACAACAAGTGGGGTGATATCTCTTTAAAGCGAGACTGTTACCTAAATTTAGAATATTTTGAGTTTAATGACAGAGGACGAAGACAACGACATGGGATTATGTAAAAACACAAGGAATGAAAAATCAAGAATGTACACTAACCCCACATTTCCAGACAGGTGTCCTGTATCTAGAAACGTTATAAAAACAAGCATCCCAGTGATTTTTGTGACCTGACCATACAGTCTACCTTGCCATATAACCTATGTGGATGCACTTGGGCCAAATGAGCAATGAATTTTTATTAGCACCATTTGGGGCAAGAAAGCTGAGTACCTTAATGAAACTACCACTGTAATAGCCAGTAATGTGTTGAAACTGCCATTGTAATAGCCAGTAACATGTTGAAACTGCCATTGTAATAGAAAGTAATGTGTTGAAATTACCACTGTAATAGCCAGTAATGTGTTGAAACTGCCACTGTAATAGCCATTAATGTGTTGAAACTGCCATTGTAATAGCAAGTAATGTCCTGAAACTGCCATAAAGAAAACACCAAAACATCCATTTCCCATAGCGAGTAATGTTTTGAAAGTGCCATAAATAAAGAAACAATCAACCAAAGCTGCACAGGTGTTCTCATTTAAAGATCGAGTTCTAATCCACAGTATGGCATAAAGCTATCAGTTACAAATGGCCAGCCTGACCCTGTCATCATAGGTAGTGATTTAATTAAAGGTTTTACATTTTTTCAGATAATTTTAATTCAATTCATCTCATATGCAATCAATAAATTTCAAACAAAAACAAACAAAAGATGAGAAGACATGGGAATGTAATTTGCTGTATTATTTTGTACAATATTATTAATATAATAAAATGTAAAAATGTTCAGCCACTTGATTACTGAAGTAAACAAAATTTAAATAAATGCTAAATAGCTATGGCAAGTGATTTCTTTGTGAAAGCTGTTCCCAAGACCTCCTGTTAAAATAATACCAGGTATGTACTTACTCTCAATTGATCAAACATATAAATACATCTCACACATATAAAGACATCTCACATATGAATATATCTCAGACATATAAATACATCTCAGTTATATAAATATATCTGATACATATAAATACATCTCAAACATCTAAATACATCTCAAGCATATAAATACATCTCAGTCATATAAATATATCTCATACATATAAATACATCTGTCATATAAATATATCTCACACATATAAATACAACTCAAACATCTAAATACATCTCAAACATATAAATACATCCCACACATCTAAATATATCTCAGATATAAAAATACATTTCAGATATATAAATACATTTCACACATATGAATATATCTCAGACATATACCCTAAATACAAATCACACTTATAAATATATCTCAAACATACACATCCCACACGTATAAATACATCTCAAACATACAAATACATCTCATACATATAAATACATCTCACACATATGAATACATCTCAGACATAAATGAATCTCAGACATAAATACATCTCAGACATAAATGTACAAAGTTTCAGTAGATGTGTACAGTTTGGATTTCATGTAGACTATAAGTCCAGTGATGTATTTTATGTGGACAAAACATGTTCCCAAGACCTCCTGTAAAAAAAATATTAAGTCAGTACTCTCCCTCCCCTAGTCTCTTACACATACAAATACAAACAGTCTATCAGTACTCCCCTTTCATCCATACTCTCTTATACATATGAATACACTCTATCAGTACACCCCTTTCATCCATACTCTCTTATACATACCAATACACCATCTATCAGTACTCCCCTTTCATCCATATTCTCTTTTATATATATATATATATATATATCAATACAGTCTATCAGTACTCCCCTTTCATCCATGCTCTTATATATATATATCAATAGTCTATCAGTACTCCCCTTCATCCATGCTCTTATATATATATATATATCAATACAGTCTATCAGTACTCCCCTTTCATCCATGCTCTTATATATATATATCAATAGTCTATCAGTACTCCCCTTCATCCATGCTCTTATATATATATATCAATACAGTCTATCAGTACTCCCCTTTCATCTATGCTCTTATATATATATATCAATACACAGTCTATCAGTACTCCCCTTCATCCATGCTCTCTTACACATATAAATACACACAGTCTATCAGTACTCCTCTTTCATCCATATTCTCTTATATATATCAATACACAGTCTACCAGTACTCCCCTTTCATCCATACTCTCTTATACATACCAATACACAATCTATCAGTACTTCCCTTTCATCCATACTCTCTTATACATACCAATACACATTCTATCAGTACTCCCCTTTCATCCTCACTCTCTTATACATATCAATACACACTGTCTGTCAGTACTCCCCTTTTCACCCTTACTCACTTATGCATATAAAGTTTCATACTGTACCTATGTAGTCCCAGTCTCTTAGAAAAATACCTGACTGCTCTGGTGGTCTAAGTGGTTAGAGCGTCTGCCTCGGTTGCGGGGGTCGTGGGTTCAAACCCACCCACCCTGAGTCATACCAAAGTCTTATAAAAATGGTACCAGCAGCTGTCTTGTTTGGCACCCAGAATTAAGAGGTTAGTGTTAAGAATGGTCAGCCTGGTGTCAGGATAATGTGACTGGGTGGGACATGATGCTACATGTCTGCAGCAAGAGACATTACTATAAAATGCCACACTGCAGACATCAGTCATATGACTGGAAAACTGTTAAAGCTACATTAAAAATCCAAATCACACACACACACACACACACACACATACACTGAAAAATACCCTCAGTGCAAAGAGAAAGTGCAAAAGGAGCAACAACTCTAACAAAATACTGGTGAAAAAAGTTGAAATTGTAACAAAACTTTGATATGTTTAATAACATCTTTTTATGTAAAATTTTATCTCAATCTGTAGTCTTTTAGAAATTATTAAGCAGAAATGAAAAACAGGTTTGTGTTTGTAAAACATTTATGCCTGCAATGCATACCCAGGAGACTTTGTAAAAGTGAAAGGTGGCAAGTCAAATATCTTTTGAAATAAGATTTGCATCCTTAAGGCTAAGGCAGTTTAAATTTATTTTTCAAGGTCACAAATGTTTGTTTTTACAGCTGTCATTATAATGTCCATGGGAACAAAATATAAGACCATATTTTTAATATATAAAAAATATAGTAATGATGAAATTTTAAAATATATCACCAATAATTTTCTATATTTCACTCTTAGGCAAATTATAAATACATGTACTTACAATCAATAATACTTCCACAACAACAAATCATTACAAAAATATCATTAACAACCAATTAACAACTAATTAAAGACAAGAATTTAAACCCAAGGAATAATATCCAATGTGTAGCAAAACAATTATCAATGAATGACATATATGTATCTATATGAATATACCTTTAGATAAATCGAGTTCAACTGCAAGCAACATAGACCCTAATCTGCCATTGGATAATGCACCAGTAGATCAGGGTTTATGTTGTCTATAGATTGCTCCGAACAAACTACATAGACCCAGATCTACCAGCAATTGCCAGTATATATGGCAAGTCTTGAAACAGTCAGACAAATACACAAGGTATTTAACATTCAATACCTTGGAAATTGTTTGGCATGAAAATTTAAATCAAAAAGGTGAATCATCTTGACAAAATGTTTAAAATCATGTTTTGACTCTGATATTAGTGATATACAATTGACCTAATTTGATCACATTCTATTAAATAATTATAATGTCTTTGAACAGAAAGAGAAAGGTCACAGAAGTATATAACTGAACAGGGGCAATAACTCTGTCAAATAGAGACAAATTTGAATATCAACTCGGGTACTATGGATATAAATCTTTGTACATATGTGAATTTAAAAGTCTTTTAGACATAGTATGACTCTGGTCCCTCGAATATTTCAGTTTTTATGTTTGACATATGGAGATGTCCTACAGATAGTCTGGCACTCTCAATTTCCATGCTACTTGAGCTAGCACCCATTGTTCAAACACTCAAAATTTATGAACTACATAAGCTACATTTTCTTTCCATGGTAACATGAAAAATATGGAATGCGGAAATTTCTAAGTTTTTTTAATTTGAAAATAATATTTAAATCCCTTTATACTGGCATGTTTTCTGAAATATTTGGTCAAATTCTGTTAAGTGGTTTTCAACAAGTCATGTAAAGGTGTTTTTGAATTTAGTAATGTTGGCCATACTGGATGATAGATCAGAACAACTGAACAAATCTGACAAGCCTTGATGACAAAATGCTCACTGTAAAATTACATGCAAAATGGTCAGATAATTTTTTAGCAAAGCTGTCAACAGCAAAGTGTGAACAGGCAATGTGCAATGCTTGACAAGAAAAGGACAATACCATATGCATACTTGGTGTTATGGGTCAGCTGAGCTAAAACCCTGCATTTTGGGGGATAAATAAATACATGTAGATGAACACTATCTTTAAACAATCTATGGCAATGGCATAAAAATAATTTTCCTTTGTGACAAAGTTAGGACTAGAAAATCATGATAGTGTTCACATAATCAGAAACAAGCCACTAGCTCTAAAGACTGACTCTCTGGATGGTACTGAAGCTGTTGAATTCCATGGTTGAAGCTGGAGACACACATGCTGAAAATGGAAACAAAAATTTGATCAAACCTACTGTTTTGGCCAAAATTTAGCCTATCTTGGCTTTTCAAGAAAATGTATCAACCCATTGGAAAATAATTATTACCTTAAACAATGGTCCCATCAATAAAATTCAGATTTATCATGGATTTTATAATTTTGCTTTTGAAAACTGGTATGTACCAGATGTTACTAATATTATTTTTACTTTGCAAATTGTGAACTGACTGGTTCTTAAAGAACCAACTAAAAAAAGCTAGAAAGACAAGGTAAAATACAATAGTGACACCTCCTACATTCAGTTTTCATCTGTTCAAAGTCAATAATAAACCTTCCTTGGCAAATATGTTTAAAAGGATAATTATTAAAGGTAGGTAACGATTTATTTTCCAAAACTGGTAAACACATTTTCTAAACATGAGGCAAAAGTGTGCCTAAGATCACTTACCTGCTGACATCTCCCATTTTTGATGGATGTCACATGATGGATTCAGGGCCATACCATAGACTCACTTGGTCTTAAAGTCAGGTGAGCCATAAAATGGTGGATCTGCTGAATCATTGCAAATGATCAATACTTTGAGTTGCCCATGTTTGCAGCATAAGCCACTATCTGAATACTAAATATACCCTGAAAAGTAGGTCACAGTAACCCAGTTTTGGTACTGGAATTAGAGGCCACACAAATTTTTTATGCGATGTTGAATAAGCCCCAAGAAAGAAGGTCACAGCAAGTTTAAGACTGCAACATGGCTTCATCAAAAGATGTACCCACACTGCAAGTTTGGTTTCAAAAAATGTATATGAATATAAAAACTACTGTATAGACTGGACAAGGATGGACCATGCATACATGGATGCACAGACAGACAAACTAAATCTTGATGCTCTTGATTCTATGATAAATATCTGAAGTAGACCAATTATGAAGTTGCTGAACAAAGAGTTTCAAGATAGCAGAGGCAAAGTTTTCTCTGTGTTTTGAAATCACAAATTAAATCAGCTAGAATGCAGATTATATACATCATAAACTGAGAGTCCCCCAATGGGACCAATGCTCTAATAGCTGAAAAGAATTTCCAAGAATCTAACGTAAGCTTGTTTCTTATATTTAACTGCCAACAACTGAAGCCATTTTCTTATATTCTTCAGCAATAGCAAGATTCTTAGTTGGCCACTGTGTCAGCCATGTTGGGTGTGATATTGGCATCACTGTCATTTAGGATCAAATAGACATCAGTACAAGTATTTCAGTGAAAAACCCATGTGAACAGGTCCATCCATTCAGGGGGAGATAACAAGATTTTCAAGATGACTATATTCTATAAAAGATTGTCACCATTTTCATTTAGGACCAACTAAATATCTTAAGAAGCCTTTTGGTGAAAAGCACATGTTGATACGACAATCCATTCAAAAGAAGTAGTAAGAACATTATTTTCAAGATGGCCACCTTAGTTATACTGGATGTCAGATTGGCATCATTTTCACTTAGGATGAACTTGACACTGTAAGAATCTTCTGGTAAAAAAAACATGTCAATATGGATGTCTGTTTAAAAGAAGGAATGATAAGATTTTCAAGATGGCTGCATAGTGGCCAAGTTGGATGACAGATTGGCACAATTTTCATTTCGGACCAACTATGACATCATAAGAAATATTTTAGTGAAACCCCCATGTTGATAAGATCATTCATCCAAAAGGAGAAGCAACAAGAAGATTTTCAACATGGCCAATGTAGTAGCAAACCTGCATGTCCTAGCATCACTGTTTTGATGTGAGACCAACTGGGCCTAGTAATGAATGTGTGTATCAAGTCTTAGGAGTAGTGATAACAAACTTGAGCTAATGGATGAATGACAGATGACAGGCCATCCCATCTACTGGTCTATCATCAGCAGAACTAATTTGAGCTGTTTGTCAACATGAGCTAAACAAATATCCTTCACCTGTGGCATGAGACAGACTCTCTTAAGCAACAATATGCCATAGAAAGTAAGTCACAATGACCCAGTTTTGGTGAGCAAACCTTGAACTGGAGATGCACCCTCACTTTAAGTTTTGCAATAGGTGGAAAGATATTGGAGTAAGAGCTAGCAAATAAGTTTAAAGTAATGATGAATAAAATATAAAAGTAGGTCAAAGCAACTCAGTTTTGTGCATGATAAATCTATATCCTATAGTGCACCCTCTGTGGAAGTTGGGAGGCAACAGATCAAAGGAATTAGTCTTTGGACTGGCACATTTTGGTTTTGGTAATTTGTATGCTTCCCAGAGTGGGTCATAGCAATCCATTCATGACTGCAAAATATATTTATCCAAGATGCACAGACAGTGTTAGTTGATATCAGTAGGTTGAGTAAAATCATAGTTACAGCCCTGACAAAAGGAAGGATGGATGGACAAATGAATCCTATATACTGCCTGAAGCAGGGGGGCTAAATATGGATTTGTCTATATCCTAAAGTTCCTACACTACTCACATGACCTCCAGTCTGACTGCTGTCTTTTCATTAAATGTGACTTCGATTTCTATGTAGCTGAGATTACATTGCAATAAAAAAATAGAACTAAAAGAATAAGTCAGGCAATATAAAGGAAACTTAAATAAGCTGTTTTTTCTTTTCAATTTAGATCTGGACTTAGAGATGCTAGTGGTCATTATGTTCAGTTCACACTAAGGCTGGCTTATTCATTATTTACACGGAAATTTATCAACCATCTGCACATGACTCCATATTTTACAATTATATGGACCAAAAAAGTGTTCCCCAGATATGGAATATATTCTGTATCAATACATCATATGCTATGACATTGAATTATCAGGATAAAATCTACATCTTTCTGTGGGTCAGATGTTTTACTGTAATTTTATTCGATTCCTATGTTGCTGAGATTACATCACAATAACAAAATAAAAATAAAAGAATAAGTCAGGGCAATATTAAAAAAATGAAAGAAACTGTGTTTTTTTAAAGTTAGATTCAGATTGTGGCTACACAGTAAAGGGAAGCAACTGGTATTATAAACATCAAGATGCATTCACATACCAAGTAACAGGACTCTCTGACCAACTGTTCTTAAGAAACTGACCACATGAAAAAACTGACCATATAAAAATCTTTAACACTGAGGTTAATATGTGGTGTATGTGGACATAGAGATGCTCTTGGTCAGTATGTTCAGTTCATCCTTACACAGAAATACATCAACCACATGCACATGACTCAATATTTTCTAATTATATGGAGTAATAAAGTGTTCCCCAGATAAAGAATATATTCTGTATCAATACATCATATGCTATGACAATGAATTATCAAGATAATCTACATCTTCTGTGAGTACGATAACTGATGTTTTACTGTAATTTTATTGTTGTAAATGTCAATAAAACTGATGAATTTTTGAAATCTTTTTGAATAAGATCTCTTTATCTCGAGCAAAGAACTATGACACAACTGGCTGAACTACTTACCTGTAATCCTCATAACCTATTATAGATGTCAGGGGTCCAGATCCACCAAAATATAGCTGCTGAATACAAGCTGCAAAATTTAAAGACGTAAATGTAAACAACTTACAAACAACAAGCACTTAAAAGTTGTATTCAGGTTTTCTGAAAACCAACTTGGACAAATGATGAAAAACTTTGAGCAAATTTTTAGATCAAACACTATTTGCAGAGTTCAAATGTTTACCAGAATATATTTTCATTTTCTATATTAATGCCAAATATATTTCGTCATGTGGTACAAAAAAATGTGATATTTTAATGAGTGGCAAAACCACAAGTTAAAATAAATCATTTTTTGATATGACAGAATGAAACATATCCAGGATTTACACAGGAAAAGAAACCACCAACGCTGCTTCTGAATCACTTAGAAGATTAAACTCAATCTTCAGCCCAACACCCCACCCTCCTTTTCATACATTCACCGCACTTCATAGGCTGATCATATAGATATTAGTGACTTAATCGAGTGTGGTGGAACTCTACAGTTTCATATTTTGCATAGGGTTTGGTTTTCAAAGAAAAAGAATTTCCCAAGATTTCCTCACTGGTTATACTGGCTATTTAAAAAAGACCTTGTATATCTTAGGTGTTGTTTTAATTCCCTTTATTTTGGTGTCTTATTGATGGGTGTAATTTTGGTTCTAGAGTGTACAGTTTGGGCTCACTTCAGATGTGCTAGTGTAATAGAAGTGCTAGATCTGCTTGGTCATTTTCACTTCATGGATTTAAGAGGTAAATTGTTAAAAAAAAAGATCATAACTTTTTACTTTTCAAATACCTTGTAATTCATTCAATGCACTTTCAGAAGCTAGTATTGTGTACTTTGACAAAATTCATTTTCCCTATTTTAATAACTGCTAAAGTTAATGTCCTTTTGACTAATTCAGGTTAATTTTTAAAGTAAAATGGGAGCAACCATTTTGGTCTACTGTTTGGCTTAAATCATGTACAATTTCCACAACTACAATATCAAAAGACATGTCAGCTTCATTACATTAAAGCAGCATAGAAGTATGCCAACATTCGCTCCACTGTGCATGTTGTGAATGCAAACAACTTCATCTTACATATGTCACTCTCTCAAAAGAACATAATAACTGGTGAGCGCCCACTGTTAGGAATGGGATGATCTAGTCCATCATGCTAAATTAACTTTCTGACATTGTGTAATCTATTTGGTCATATCTGACCACAAAGTAAGTCCAGTTCAGCAATGCATCACAGCAGGTTGATCATTGTTGACAAGTAAGTAAAAGGAAATAATCTGGCTAACTGAAAAATCCTGCGTTTTACAGCCACATATAAGTTGTCAAATATTAGTGACATTATTATTTTGTCATGGTGCACAAAATAAAGACTGACGATTATTTTTAAGTCAGTGATAATTTAATTTATAGGATGGATTAAAGTGAGTCGGATACAGTAATCCTGTGTGGAACATAAATTTGGGAGAGAACAGTATGCATATTTTATGATCTTGATGAATAGTACACATAAAACAATCTTGATAAAATAATAATAATAATAGTTTCAATAATGATAATAATAATAATAATAATAATAATAATAATGTTACTCTGTGCATGGCATTTGTTCAGAAATCGATTTTAAAAGATAGACCTGTGTACTGAGGTCACCTGTGTACAAAGGCCAGGTTTGCTTTTTCCCACGGGTGGCTGCAACTGACAAGTCTGACTGTACAATTTACCCTTTTTGTATGAAGAATACTGTTATAAATATGGATGCAAACCTTTTGTATCTCTATCCCAGATTCTGACACTCAAATCCCGTGAGGATGTCGCTACTAAAGGGCGTCCTTGGAATGGTAAAAATATACAGGCTTCGACTGCCTCAGTATGGCCCTTGTACTCGTGTACAACAGCCAGGGCTCGTATATCCCACAACTGAAAAATAATACATCTTTTTAGATGCTTATTAAATGTCCAGATTTGTTACAGTATAGAGAGCACAGTTCAGATATTCTGACCTACTCTGAAGTCATAAAATTTTGTAATTAATTTCTTTTCATAACGATTCTTTTTGCATTTTTGGAATAAATTACATTTTTACTGGAACTTTTCTGTATTCCTACTACTAAAAGGAACAGTTGAAAATACAAACAGATCTTTTTGCTAAAGTCCTACATTCAACCAATCCACAACAAAATGATTCATTAAGTTCAACCCCATCCAGACGAATTTAAATGGGACCAGTCCAGTGGCCTAGTGGTTAGAGCATCTGCCTCAGATGTGGGAGATCACGGGTTCGATCCCTGGCCAAGTCATAACAAAGACTTATAAAAATGGTACAAGCAGCTAGGTGCTCATCATTAAGAGGTTAGTGTTAGGACTGGTCAGCCTAGTATCAGAATAATGTGACTGGATGGGACATGATGCTACATGTCTGTGGCATGATGCCCCCATGCTAAACATATAAACTGTCACACTGCAGACATCATAGCAATATGACTGAAAAATTGTTACAGCTATGTTAAAAATCCAAAACACACACACACACACACACAAAAACTTAAATAGAACAGCTGCGACAAAACTAATGCTCATAGTGGTGCATTGTACATCAACATACACATGATTTTCTTGGCACTAGGGTCCAGAATGTTTGAAAAGACCAGGATAGCACAGTGGTAACATACTTGCTTTACTCTTCTGATGTCCTGGCTTTCATGCAAAATGATGTCATGTGCAATGCAGGACTTTTGTATAAAAAGTTTGTGGCATGGTGACACTAAGTTATGACTTTTACAGAAAGATGGGACTAAAGAGAATCTCATCCATTTTGAACCCATTCAGACAAAGAATTTTTCAATCTAAAATACAGTGAAACCTCTCTTAACCAGCCACTGTCAACCCAAACCAATTATAACTAGTTGGTGAGTTCATTTCTTACTTAAATGTTAACATATTACTGGTGATGCAAGAAAATGGCAGATAAATGCCTTTTCCAATGTCACACCGGGGCAGGAATAAAATATATAACTACTGGATTATGAGTCCAATGGATGGCTAAGGAAGGTGGGTGCTGAGAGGAAGTAAAATGAGTACATAAAATAAATAGCATGGAACATCAGACCACTGTTAGATACGAGACTGGATTGCTTAAAGGCAGTAAAATTTGTTCATTAAATGAATAGAATGGAACATCAGACCACTATTTGATATGAGACTGGTTTGCTTAAAGGCGGTAAACTTTGTACATAAAATGAATAGAATGGAACATTAGACCACTGTTAGATATGAGAATGGTTTGCTCAAACGCAGTAAAATTTGTACATAAAATGAATAGAATGGAACATCAGACCACTATTTGATATGAGACTGGTTTACTTAAAAGAGGCAAAATATGTTCATAAAATGAACAGAATGGAACACCATACCACTGTCAGATATGAGACTGGTTCACTTAAAAGAGACAAAATGTGCTTATAAAATGAATGGAATGGAGCATCATACCATCTGATATGAGACTGGTTTGATAAAAAGAGGTAAACAATGTGGGAAGCTGCACTGTAGTTTTTGCACTTTACGACATTCTGGTAAAAAAGGCAACAAATTTTTTGAATAATTGAAGAAGAAACTGAATTAATCTAGCTCATGTTATCTGTGAAATTATTAAAGTATTGACATAAATTAGTAAATTCAATGTTATGTGGAAAAAATTATGAGATAATGACAAACTTAAGGCATGGGTGCAAGCACCTGTCTGGAAAGTATGGCATGGTAATGCCATCATGTGTCAACCTGGAGAAAGCCCTGCTATGCTGGTAGCAATTGCCAAAATCTACAGAAGCAATAAAAATTTTAAGACAACAATTAATTTCAATTAAAAAAACAAACTGATAGAAAAGTTTGAGGTATATCTTGTTGTCTACCAATTCAACATAAAGTCACTGATGACTGCTTTGTTAATCATAAAAAGAATACACTTCGTTTCATAAGATAAGAATTTGCAAAAATGCATAATTGAGCATTAAAAGCAAATATTCATCAGTTATAAAATCTGTGAAGCAAAGTAGTCATTCAAGAAAACACAGGTAGGTAAAGAGCAAAGACTATATTCAAATTAAATCATCTGGAATGGAAATTCCAGAGAAGAAGATAATTTACTGCTAAACCAAATAACTGAAGAAATCAAAATAGTAAAATCTGGCATATATATATATATATATATATATATATATATATATATATATATATATATATATATATCTATATATATATATATCTCTTGGAAATTCTAATGCCAACCTAACATATGCAATGGTAGATGGTCATTCATCCAGGATCAGTTTGTTACCTTAATTCATACATGTTATAATTCTATGGGCAAGACACTTATAACTGGTTTCAAAAATGCATGGCAGAAAAAGGTCAAATATTCTAATGATTTTTTATCCTGTTCTGAATTGCTACCAACAACAATTTCATAAATTATTACATGCACAAAATTTACAATATTCACACTAATCACTGCTATTACAATGGACCAGTCCTTAAAAATAACATGATCCCTTCATTCGCACAATTAATGAGACAGAGATGGCATAGTGAGGTGCCACTGAGTTAAGGTCATATCTGACAAATTAACAAAAATATATTTTTTTTAAAACACATGATCTCTGCAAAAGAACATTATGTTGTCTTTGTTTATAATATTAGAGATCTTGTCAATCACAGAAGTGCTGGAAAAATGCCAAAAGGAGAGAAACTCTATAAAATGCTAGAGATAAATAGAACCTTTCAAAATGTAAGGTGAAGACTGAGAAATTCAAACCTCAAGGATAAGCCATTTTGTCAGAGCCAAGGTTTACTGAGGCTTATCCTGACAACTAAAATTTTCATGATTATTTTTCTCAAGGCCAACTATTTCTTTTTTTCCAAAATCTAACTTATTAGAACACTCTGACTCTGCCACATGTAAACAAATCTACTTCACTGTATGAACAATGACTCATCACACAAACAACAAACACAATTAACATATCCATAAATAGAACATGTTTCAAAGAAGGTAGTGCCGACAATGGTTTTACATACAGTAAACAATTCTGAGCTGGTTCCTTTATAATATAATACAGTATTCTGTGTCTCATACCATTTGCATGTTATAGATGCAGTGGGCAAGATAAGGTTTTCTTGCACCTTCCTGCAGGCAAAATAAAAGGGTTGCAACCTACTCTGCACAGTTCCTGAATCTTGCAATCCAACACATGCCAAGAACTTGCATGCCATTTCATAACAACAACTTGCATGGCATCTCATACCAACAACTCACATGCCATCTCATACTAGGAACTTGCATGCCATCTCACACCAACAACTTGCATGCCATCTCACACTAACAACTTGCAAACCAACACATACCAGCAACTTGCATGCCATCTCATACCAGGAACTTGCATGCCAAATCATACCAACAACTTGCATGCCATCTCACACCACCAACTTGCATGCCATCACATACCAAAAACAGCATGACATCTCACACCAACAACTCATGCAATAAGTTGTTTGAACTTGTATAGTAGATCCTAAATAGATAAATAAGTTTACTTACAGTGGCTTCACAGCCATTCCCTCCAAAACCATTGCTGCATGTCAGGCAGTAAGACCCATCTGTACTGACATCACAAGCCATCTGAATGTATTGTTTCCTAGGAAAGGCATGGATAACATTCAAGGTTCTCAAGTCAAACAGTCTGAAAAACAAAAGCAAACATTCTGCATAATGCTACTGGTGTGCCTTGCTTGCTTGCTGCCGTATATTCCCCATGCTTCATCCAAGTATGTCACTGTTATCTACTTTAATGGTGGTAGGAAGTACTTCTCAGGATAAATGCATCTATCAGTTTTTATGACTGTGTATATAAGAGTCCATTGTTCTAGTGAAACAAAACTAAAAAAAGCAAGAGTATTGTTCATATTATACACCTCCCCATGTTGAATAGTCATATATGTAGCCACTGGTAGAGTGTGTTTAATTCTGATGATTACCAACTAATACGAGTCAATAATCTTGATCTTTGATCAAAGCATGATATATTGAACTTAGCATACTATGTGAATGATCCTGACCTTTGACCTCAAAATTAACTGGCCTTTTCATACCCTTTAAGTGCAAGCCATCCACAAACCTTGGTCAAGGTACATGGTCCAGAAATAAAGTTGTTATGCAATAAACATTTTTCTTCTTTCACAGTGACCTTGACTTTTGACCCCAAAATCATTAAAGTTCTGCCTTATCCAAAGTACAAACTATCTACCAAGATTTGTAATGTAGATCTGTACATAGTTGACAACTTAGCTTATTGTGCAGAAATGAAGTTGGTAAAAGAAGGACCAAAATCAATGGGCTTCTTCCTTACTCCAAGCATAAGTCATCTAGTGTTTGGTACCTCTGTTGCATATGTGCTTTAATGACGTAGTGGGACAAATCCAATAAACCCAATGGTCTTCAAATTTTACTGAGTGAGGACGTATCGATCATCTACATATCACTGTCCTAGTTAATACTGTGTGACATAAACATGTACAATTAATACCAATCATCTACATATCGCTGTCTAGATTAATACTTTGACGTAAAACATGTACAATTATTACCAATCATCTACATATCACTGTCCTAGTTAATAGTGTGTGACACAAACATGTACAATTAATACCAATCATCTGCATATCACTGTCTAGATTCACCCTATGACATAAAACATGTACAATTAATACAGATCTACGTATCTCTGTCCTAGTTAATACTGTTTGACATATTCATAACAGCCTTAGTTAATACCATGTGATATATTCATAATAATCTTATTTAATACCGTGTGACATAAACATCTATAATTAATACCAATCATCTACATATCACTGTCTAAATTCATACTGTGATATAAAACATGTACAATTAATATAAATCATCTACATATCACTGTCCCAGTTAATAACGTGTAACATATTCATAACAACCTTAGTTAATACCATGTGACATATTAATAACAACCTTAGTTAATATTGTGTGACATATAAAACATGTAAAATTAATAGTGATCATCTATATATCACTGTATAGATTCATATGGTGACATAAAACATGTAAAATGTAGGTCACCTACGTATCTCTGTTCTAGTTAATACTGTGTGACATATTCATAATAACCTTAGTTAATACCATGTGACATATTCAACAACCTAAGTTAATACTGTGTGACATTAACATGTACAGTTAATACCTATCATCTTCATATTACTGTCTAGATTCATACTGTCACATAAAACATGTACAATTAATACAGATCATCTACATATCACTGTCCTAGTTAATACTGTGTGACATATTCATAACAGTCTTAGTTAATACCATGTGACATATAACAACCTTTGTTAATACTGTCACATAACACTTGTAAAATTAATACCGATCATTTACATATCACTGTCTGGATTAATACTTTGACATAAAACTTGTACAATTAATAATGATTATCTACACATCACTGTCTAGACCAAAACTATAACATAAAACATGTACAATTAATACCAATCATCTACATATCACTGTCTAGATTAAAACTGTAACATAAAACATGTGCAATTAATACTGATTGTCTACATATCACTATCTAGATTAATACTTTGATATAAAACATGTACAATTAATACCAATCATCTACATATCACTGTCCTAGTTAATACTGTGTGGCAAAAAATGTACAATTAATACTGATCATCTTCATATCACTGTCTAGATTCATACTTTTACATAAAGCATGTACAATTAATACTGATCATTTACATATCAGTCCTAGTTAATACTGTGTGACATAACACTTGTAAAATTAATACCGATCATATACATATCACTGTCTAGATTAATACTTTGACATAAAACATGTACAATTAATACCAACCATCTACATATCACTGTCCTAGTTAATACTGTGTGGCATAAACATGTACAATTACTACTAATCATCTACATATCACTGTCTAGATGAAGACTGTGACAAAAAATGTACAATTAATTCTGATCATCTACATATCACTGTCTAGATTAATACTGTGACATAAGACAGGTACAATTAATACCGATCATCTGCATATCAATACATTGATACAATGTAACAAGACTGATAAACTTGCTCATTACATGTTTACCAAAGACATGGAATTGTTGCCATTATTAAAACCATGTAGGGTCATTCCAAGCCAAGCCACCCAGAGCTCACTGGGTGACCAACTCTGATTTCCATGAAATTTTTCCAAATGAATATCTCCGTAAATGAAGGTTGCATGCAAATTTCAGTAAAAAATTCAAATTACTTATGAAGTTATGGCAAACTGAAGTGGGGAGGGGCAGCATAGTTTTTTATCACTTGTAAATTCATCAGCTTACAATGGAAGGTCTTCAAAACTTTTAATTTTTTTATTATATAGATATCAGCCTGAAATGTACTATACTACATATTTGTGACCTGAGGAATCTGAACCTGAGCTCAGATTTTCAATATGTCTGATATTTGAAGTGACATGCACCCCTAATGTTGGACTTATCTTCATTACATATTTTTTTCTAAAGATTTTAAGGTCAAACAAACATTTAGGCAGGTATTTAGGGGCCATAACTTCACTAAATGATGATCAAGATGGGTGAAAATCAAAACTCTTTTAAGGTTTTAACATACAACTACACATCAAAATTTGGTTAAAAATTCAACAATTCCTATTTAGAAAATCAATTGTTGACAAATAGGCAGCATGATTACTGTAAGGGTCTACCAGCTTTGTTCAGTCATGCACTAATAAACAGAAGTTGAGCAAATAAGATGTCTAACTACAGTAACTTTAGGTTGTAAGAGTGACTTTTATATGCCTGACCTTTTGATCCTGTCATCAGTAGGAATCATCAACAATTTTTAACAGTAAGTATGTCTACACTCTGCTGAAAATAGAACATTACCTAGAGAAGACAAGGCAATGATTCAAAAAGATTACCATTTCAATTCTGCAAAACAAGCTTACCTGTACTCCCCTGATAAGCATTTGATAACGTACCAAATTTGCAGATCTAGAAGTCAGTTTATAAATCTACTGAGTTCTTTATATCATTTATATAAGGTAAAAAATATGTTACCTAATAACAATAAGAATTTGATGAACATATTGCATGACACATACAGAATCATTACCCAAACCCAAATACATTAGGACATTAATGCACAGTGGGAGATAACAGAAATAAAAACTAGTAAATGACTCACCTGACTTCTTTATCTTCACCAGATTGTATGATCAAATGGGAATCTGGGATAAATTTTACATCATTTATCTGAAGAAAAAAAAAAGACAAATGCTGGAATATTTAATTAACTTGAGCTTCTTCCATGGCAAATCATCATACTTTATGTTACATGTCACATATAAAATTCTGCACTATTATAGGACATGTGTGTATTATTATTATTATTATTATTATTATTATTATTATTATTATTATGTACCTATATGATGAGTTTTTCAACAGTTATTTAACACAAGGAATGTTATCCTCATGTAAATTTTATAGTTTAAATTACTTATGACAACAGAATTATGTTCAGCTAGGAAAGTGTTCCTCATGGAAAAAACTTACACCCCCTCAATGTGCAAGACCTAAATGCAACCAGGTTCATGCAGGGGTGAACAGACAAAAAAAAGAGTGAAATATATTACTAACCTACTTAATTAAAAAAATGAGATTAATGTCACAATATTTTTCTGCCTACCAGGTTTTGGCAGATCTTGTTCTCTCTTAAACATGTCCCTGTTTCAACATCCCACAGCTTGATCGCTGTATCTCGTGAGCCTGAACACAGTAAACTGTTGTCTGAAACAGATACAACTGGTAGTGGTATTATTTTCTTACTTTGAATAATACAAAGTTAAAAAGTCATGAAAAGTATAAAACAAAGTAATGAAACATATAAAACAAAGTAATGAAAAGAATAAAACAAAGTAATGAAAAGTATATAATAGTCATGAAAAGTATAAAACAAATTCATGAAAAGTATAAAACAAAGTCATGAAAAGTATAAAACAAAGTCATGAAAAGAATAAAACAAAATGATGAAAGTATAAAACAAAGTAATGAAAGTATAAAACAAAGTAATGAAAAGTATAAAGCATAGTCATGAAAAGTGCAAAAGGAAGTAATAGAAAAATAAGCAATCCGCATATGAAGCAAATACAGTAAATTTGGTTAGTATATATATGGATGTAACAATATGATAGTTTGTTGAGTAAAACCTGTCTTGAAAGACCACTGTGAAGTGAGACCACCTGTCTTGAAAGACCATATTCTCAATGCTCAGATTTACTGATTATATAGTGGTATGACCTGTTATGAGAGACCACCTGTCTTGAGAGACCATAATTTCTGGGCAGAAGGGAAAGTCTTTCACGAGAGGTTCTACTGTGTAAAGTGAATTTATATATCTGTGGAAGTAATAGGTGTTTGTACAAAGTGATCTTATATTCCTGTGGAAGTATTAGGTGTTGGTACAAAGTGAATTTATATACCAGCCTGTGGAAGTATTAGGTGTTTGTACAAAGTTAATGTATATACCTGTAGAAGTATTAGGTGTTTGTACAAAGTGAATACATATATTTGTGGAAGTATTAGGTGCTTCTACAAAGTGAATTTATATACCTGTGGAAGTATTAGGTGTTTGTATAAAGTGAATATATATTAAATTTTGTGGAATTATTAGGTGCTTGTACACCTGTGGAAGTAACAGGCATTTGTACAAAGTCAATTTACATACCTGTGTAAGTATTAGTTGTTTGTACAAAGTGAATTTATATGCTTGTGGTAGTATTATGTGTTTGTACAAAGTCAGTTTATATACCTGTGGAAGTATGTGTTTGTACAAAGTGAATTTATATACCTAATATTATAAATTAGGTGTTTGTACCACAATTCCCTCACTGTAGCACTCTTCAATATGATACAGTTCATGCTACAAGGCGAGTATGATCATGGATTCCATTTCATTAAGTGGTAGTACAAATATATGTATAATGTACTTTATGGCAAAAAATATAGGCCATTATCTACCATCATATAATGCACTGGCAGATAAGGGTCTATGTTTTTTGTTTTAATAATTACTCCTAACTATCTGCACAGACCCAGATCTGCTGGCATATTATGACATTACAGATCTGGGTCTGTTTGGATGCAATTGGATTTGACTTAAAAGCGAGTATATATGGTTTATGTCAGTCTCACTATAAGGTGGTACTGTATGTTTTGTGGATCCCATGGACATCATTATAATGAGAGGGATACTGTAATAATATGGACACAACCAATTATGGATATAACAAAGGGTTCATTATAAATGAGATTTCCTGTAAAAATTTACCATTCACCCTAAAGGTCTGAACAATTATGCACTGTGACAGATGAGACTTTATTTCTCAGACTGCTATGTTGCAGAATTATCATACAATCAAACCACATCCTTAGCGTGGTTGAACAATTACGATGCTACTAAACAAAAATGGCTCAATTATCACCACCATGACTTCAAGCATTAAAACATAAAAACAGAGATAAAGGCTCAGCTTCTAAAAACATAAAATTTATGGTAATACTGTATCTTACCTTTGTTGATATGGATAGCCATTACAACAAGATCATGACCATTAAATTCCCGTATGTAGTTAGGCTTCCCACGTTGCCACAGTTTGATGGTCTTGTCTCTGGAGGCACTGAATATTCCTTCACATGCAGCACCATAACAAACCTGATATTCACAAAAGAGATCTGTTAAACTGATTACTGACATATGACAATTGTCATATGTCAGTAACCATAACAAACCTGATATTCACAAAAGAGATCTGTTAAACTGATTACTGACATATGACAATTGTCATGTCACTAACCATAACAAACCTGATATTCACAAAAGAGATCTGTTAAACTGATTACTGACATATGACAATTGTCATATGTCAGTAACCATAACAAACCTGATATTCACAAAAGAGATCTGTTAAACTGATTACTGACATATGACAATTGTCATGTCAGTAACCATAACAAACCTGATATTCACAAAAGAGATCTGTTAAATTGATTACTGACATATGACAATTGTCATATGTCAGTAACCATAACAAACCTGATATTCACAAAAGAGATCTGTTAAACTGATTACTGATATATGACAATTGTCATATGTCAGTAACCATAACAAACCTGATATTCACAAAAGAGATCTGTTAAACTGATTACTGACATATGACAATTGTGCTTTTACTCCCAGAGTATATACATGGACAGCAAAAGCTGAATTGAAACACAACCTATTATGCATGACCACTTGTCATTTATTCAAGAATGGACCACCTATGTCAAATAATGAAATAACCTCTAGCAAAAGACCACCTGTCTTGACAGGACACATATTTAATGGCTGATATGGTCATCTCTCCAGATAAATTTCATTCCATAACTCTTTGAATTATTCAAAGATTGTATTTCTTTAATATTTGTTACTGCATTGCGTTAATTTTGAACACTGTAAATTTAACTCCAAATCTGTAAGGGTTGCCCTGTTTCAACATATATTAAACCAGGAAAGATATTTATATCAAAAATACATGCCACAATACTCAGCCATATATATTCATTTATAAGTTGAGTCCAACTGCAAATAACATAGTCTATGTTGTTTGTTCTACTGATTACAAACTGAAGCGCCTCAGATCTGCCAGAACATTATGCACTGATAATTGGGTCTGTACAGTTTGTAGTTTGGCTCAACTTACAAGTGAGTATATATGGTACTCAAACAGTTCAGATGAAAATGAAAAAAAAATCTAAATTGTAGGAGATTTTGTATTCACTTGGTGAAAGTACCTTCCATAGGCCCCATGTGTTTTGGTACTGGAACAATAACAAAGAAAGAGATATTTCCTGAGTTATTTTTTGTATAAAGCTATTCAAGTGAAATTAGCACTTAAAAAATATAAAGCAATTCATCATCCTGTAAACACAACATCAAAATGTAATTTTACAGTTTTGGAGTTTTTGAGATGATAACATATTCTCTTATGCCTGATGTGACAAAAATAAATTATATCAAAAGTTAGTTATTTATTTTTTAACCTAATGGTCTCAGGGATGTTGAATAGGCCTGAGCACTCTCCTACAATGACATAGGAGATGACTAATCAGCTAATGGATGGAGGAGTCATGGTGCCCCAGTGCGCATGCTGGGTTCTCATCCAAAACGGTATGGGTTTAAATCCTACCAATGGATCAGTCTGGGTCAACTACCATTTTGTGCCCTTGGGCAAGGCACTTTACCTCAAATGTCTTGGCACTTAAAAAAACCTACCTGCATTGTTGTGCCATAAAAACTCCGAACTAAACATTAAATTTAACTTAAATATACCCTAATATCCAAACCAAACTTTATTTTTTAATTTGAATATACCCTAATTTTCAAATCAAATCAAATATTATTTTTTAACTTAAATATTCAATAATATCAAAACCAAATATTAGTTTTTAATTTAAATACATTAGAACCTCTCTTGAAAGACCACCCCTTCTGCCAAAAATTGATGGTCTCTCAAGAAAGGTGGACTCTCATAACAGATCATACCACTATATAATCAACAAATATGTGCACTGAGAATATGGCTTTCAAGACAGGTGGTCTCACATAGCAGTGGTCTTTCAAGACAGGTTTTACTGTATTCTGCATCATCCATTTAATACTGAAAAATAATTCCAGCTTGCATGAAGATTTTCCCCTTTACACAGATAATTAAATGACTAATACAAACTGTTTACTCTAATACAGACCTGGAACCTATTTTACTATTTTAACAAACATAACATGAGATAATCTTATAAAAAGAAACAAATACAAACGTCTTAGTCTATATTACTATTCATAATTGCTGAATATTTAGGGGATGTTTCTCTCTGAATTCCTTTACAGACAAATTTTGATTTTTTTTTAACAGAAGTTGTGGAGTTATATCACCTCTGCAATGGTGGAAATAAAAACTTAGCATATGGATATTTACAACATTTAATTAAAACTTTAGACAGTCAGCTCAAAACCTGTCTGAGTGTCCAGGCTAGCTTGTGTGCCATATGAACAAGAAATCTTGTTTCAAAAGCATCTAAGTCTGTTTGCATGAAAAAACTGAATAGACAGAGAGGCTATGGGAGGGAGGGATTCTGGAGATAACAGAAGTAATTCCTAACAATAATGTGATTGGGTAATGTGTTTGACAGAGAAATGCTAAAATCCACTGCAGGTCTACACTCAAGGAAACTAAAAATCCAAATATGTCTGTTTAATGATTCAAATATTTTATACATAGTAGGAAAAGTCAGGATTATATACTGTTCTACATTAGAACCTTAATTGAAACAACACTATTTTGGAGAGCCACCTGTTTTCAAGCATTGATCAATTCTGTTTAATAAAATGACATAACTTCTAATTAAATGTTATATGTCTTGAGACCACTTTTTGATGGGTGTCTCTCAAGATATGTCTCACAGTTTATGGCAATACTTCAAAAGATCAAACCACTGTTGGCCCAAAGTTTTGGTTTGAGATTTTAGTTGAAGAGAATGTTTTATGCTCAGGCCCCTCCATCATGCAACTTTACTCAACATCTTAAGTAACAACTTTGCTCAAAATGTATAAAAGTAGCCTTCTGACGGGACTGAATATTTTCAAGTATGGTTTGGAGCCAAGTCAAACTTTACAGGAAAGGGATTGGCCCCATCATGTAACTTTATTGAAGACTGCAGGGAAGAAAATGTTACTCCAGGCATGGAAATATTAACCAGAATTTGACAATTACAGCCTTTTAAATAGAATATTTTCAAGCATAATTTAATGTTGAGTCAAGTTTTATGGTGAAGAGGCCAGGACTGAGCCAGGTCACTCCTGTGATGCAGAGTACATGACATACTGATGTTTGAGTTACTAAAACTATACTATATACGAACAGAAACTCTAATGTTCTATTCAAAATATTCTGTAAGGTTTTACTCTTAATTTCTATATAAAAAATAAATCCAGCAACTAACCAGAGGAAACAAATGATATGTAAAGAAGAATTTGGAATAAGCATGTTGGTGTGAATTAGTTTTGTTCAAGCATTTACTATGTTCCAGATGTTGCAACCTATGGAAAATGTCAAAATATGGACATGTACCAAATTTCTGCTAGTTTTGAATCATTTTTAATAGGTCACAGGGTAAGGGCTAGGTTAGGGTTCACAAAAACAGGTTTAATGGGTGCTCAATAATTCTGACTTAAACATATGATACAACCAACATTTAGACTGACAGAGAAATTTATTATGGATCATAACAGATGAAAAATGCCCAAGTATATATAAGTTTTTATAACAAAGTTGAGCCTCAATCAGACAATATATGTGCGAGTCAGCAGACCTGAAATTCTAATGCTTTTTGCTAGACATTTTTCCCCCATAATAACATGACAGCAGTGTATTGGTAAAATGTAATATTCAAAGGAGATATAACAAGTATAGACAAAAAAGAAAACACTGATATACTCCATAATTAAATATACCAGAACTTGTGTCATTTTTCTGTTCTGAATTTGCTGCTGCTTTAGTGCTAAAATTATCCTTCCTTGATTAACTGGTTTCTTCTCGAATTAGTTATTTAGAAAAAGATATTTTTCTTTTAGAAATCTATTTTACAATAATTGCACCCAATAACAGTATTTTATTCTACTCTACCATTTTAATAAAATCAATTACTAATTGATAACAAGCCAGCTTACAACCTCAAAAATACTTAACACCTAATTAACAGGCATTTCTTCTAAAGTCAGATGGTGAAAAAAAGTTAGGATGATGATAATAAAAAGTTAGTTATTGTTGCTAATATATATTTTTTTAAATTTGGGACTAGGCTTCATATATTTTGTTCTAAAAGTATCAGGTGATAATAAACTGCAAAATAAACAATATGGTGTGAGGACATGATGTAATGTCTATAGTACAGACCAGGGGGTCTTTGTTAAATTATAGGGTTTTTATATGTCCAGGATATAAAGTTTAACACATATTTTGTTTCATGTCTTGAAGCTGCAGAGTGTTTCAAGAAGCTGGGAAACATAATGACTTAACAAGCTTTAGCTAGTCTGATACATTGTTGTCACCTTTAAATTAAGCTTTGTCAGCAACATCTTTGTTGATTGTTTGACAAAGAAACAATTTGTAAGTAGACCTAGTGACCACTGAATTTTACTTTGCCAGGGTATTTATTTGGCAGCTTAATGGATAAACAAATCAAAGACATGTAGATATAATGATATTTGAAAACCCTTATGACTGAGCTCTGGTTGCTCAAAGAACATATCAGTCAATATCTTCGATCTATTAGGCATGTCTGACAAATATTTTAATGATTTCTTGTGTGAATAATGATTTCGTAATTCATGGCAAAGAAAGATAAGTAGGTTATTTAGTGCCGAGGCCCATGGAAACACAACTGTAGCAAAACCAGGCTAGCCAATGGTTGGATTTGAACCTGCATCCTTTAATTTATTAATCTGGTGGCACATTAACCACTGCTGCCTCCATTAAGTCATCTCTTAAGACATGCTGGATAGTGCACCCCACCTAATCTACATCCATACTGAGTGTACTTTGTGGGAGGAAGTAACTATTTTGGTGAAGTTTGCAAAGTGTAACCTCATACATTTGGCATCAAACATGCTTGAAAATAAAACAATATCTTTTATGATCTGACCTTACCTTTGTGACTTCTCTTTCATGACCCTTCCACAGATCAATAACCTTGTGGATTTGATAATCATATAAAGCTACAGTCTGAAACATAAATTACATTAAGTTCCTGTTACATCATTTTAAACACCCTGAAACATCAATGATGAGCTTTACCTTTCTGGAAAGAATCTGAGATTTTCTTAAAACAGAAGCAACCAAAATGTATCAACTGAAGAAGAGTGAATGAAGAAACATCAGGCATGGGAAATTACTTTCTTGATTTTTATTTTGTTCATTGACTGGTCAATTAATCGAATGACTTATTAATTTAATGACTGATCAATTGATAACAAGGAAAAGGAAACCATGACCTCAAGCATTATTTTTCCTATTTATTAAGTTTTTATACTGGCATCATGTACTGCATATAAATAAAGAACACTGAATTACAACATCTGCTCAGGTCTTTTCTGCTACTGAAAATTTTGGATGAAATTATCCCCCACCATTTTAAATAAGGGGGATTTTCTAAATATTGGGATATTTAACAAAGTATATAAATGCAGGACATGCAAATAAGATACAGGATTTCACACATTATGCTAAATGTTTTAGTGTGATTGTTTAAAAATTAGTGGGAAATCCACAACTGTCCATCCTAAAATAGCCCCCCTTTGCTAAATGAATAGTGGTAAAGATCAAACACTAATGTTTTTCGCTCATATATTAACATATTAATATATTGAGTTTTAAATCACTTAATTAGGAAAGACTGAAAAAAAATGAGCTAATACATGTTTGAGCAAGAGGTACGGTATAAGCGGGCATGAGATTACTCACCTGGCTGACATTGACTTAATATCCAAATGCAAGAGCAGTTGGGCAAAAAACCTGGATCAGTTGGATGCTTTCTACTGATGATTGTATATGGTATGAAACAGATGTTTCAAGGTATCTTAGGTTTGTAAACCATCTATATTTGAAGGCTTATGAACATATCTTGTAAAATATTGTCAGAGTTGGGTAAATTCTGTTAAGCAGCTTTTTCTACATAAAGTTGTGAAAATGTTTTCAATACTTAGCAGCAATGGCCATATATTTGATGGTGGATCAGCATTAGTTCTACAAATATGAAAGGGCTTCAAGCTAGGATGATTTCTGTCAAATTTGGTAATATTTTGCTCAGCAGCATTTTAGAAGAAATTATAAAAAGATTTGTTTCCTTTTAAGTATGAACAGCCATATCTCATAGAAAATGGCTTCATTTTCACAAACCTAAAAGCACTTTATGACATGATGATTTCATTCAAATTTGTTAAAATTATGTTTTTTTAGATACTATTCACTGGATTTTCTATTTTGAATAACAGGCTGCCATAACTCCAGAATATTATTTGGTCATGTTCTGTTTAGTATTTTCTCAGCTGATGTAACTTTTAGTTTCTTTTTTCTTTTTCTTTTTTTAGCAATGGTGGCCAAATTTTACCAGTGGATTGGAATCACTTGTACAAATTTAAAAAGGCTATTATGCCAGAATGTTTTCTGTCAAATTATGACAAATTCTGCTAAGTGGTTTGTGAGCAGAAGTTGTTTGAAGATTGTTCTAGCTTTAGTAATAGCATCTAACTGCCCAATCAGCATCATTGTGCAAAAAAAAAATGGAAAGCCAAATCTGGTCAAATTCTGTTGAGTTACTTTTGAGAATTTTTTTATTTTTTTATTTTTTTATTTGATGGTCATATTTTATGGCAGATTGGCAACATTTGTAATAAATTTGAGATCCCCCTAAAGCATGATGCTTTCTGTCAAATGTGGTTAAATTATGTTCACCAGTCTTTGTGAAAACGTCATTTAAAAGGCTTTTTTTCTATTTTTCGTTACAGCAGCAATATCTGCTGGCAGATCAGCATCATTTGTATATATTTTGAATGTCTTTCATGCCAGAAAGATTATGTCAAATTTGGAAAACTTTTGTTCAGTGTTGAGAAAAACTTATTTAAAGCTATTTCTATTTTCAGCAATGTTGGCCTTACGGGACGATGAATCAGCATCCATTTAACAAATCTGAATGCCCTTGATGCCATAATGCTCCTTGTAAAATCAGATGCAAAGTGGTTAAGTAGGTGTTGTGAAGAAGCTCTAAATAACAATTGTTAATGTACAATGGACAAGTGATGATGAACAACACAAACTAAGGACCACAGAAAAGATGGAAGCTACCATAAATATCTGCACTTTTTTTTAGCCCCAGAACACTCTAGGTACAGCATTCAGGATTCAACTTCTTCTTTGTCATCTACTCATTCTCCTAAGTCATCATACCAAATATGATCACCAACATTCAATCACTGTCAATGGAGTTAAAGTTACAAAAATCACAGTGACAGATAGATGGTTGTTTAATGCCATTTTTCAGCACGATAGGCTATACTTGGTGGCCAGTATATCTGGGAAAGCCCTGGGAAGAACCACCAAATCATGGGAAGCTACTAGCAAGCTTGTGCCCAAGAATCAAACCCATGTAGACAGCAGTGCTTCCCTTTACCCTCATTTGTGCTTCAGGATTCACGGTACTAATTCAGTTCCCATAGTAAACCTATGCAAACATCATGATATTAAAAATTCAATAACTTAAAATTTCTGAGTGCCCATGATCAAACCTATATTTATCAGTATAGATAAAACCTGGATGTCAGCATCTGTGTAGAGGAAAGGATATGAGTTTGAAACATGTGCTTTAAATTCTGCACCAATGAGTCAGGTGCTAATTTTAGTAATGAGTGTTCCAAACTCAAGACTGTTAAAGGGCTGGAATTCCATCAATAAAACAATGTCTCTATTTTTTTCACTTACAACTAGGATAAGCTCTCAAAAGATTCTTTTTCCTAAAACATAACTTAACATTATTAACCAATCCTGGCCAGCCAAACCCATATATACTCTATTTAATGTTCACCCATTTCCAGGCTGGTTCCCATTTTTCCATACCATTAGTACCGTGTGTCCTTCAGGGACCGCCAAAATTTTAATATGACCCCTAGTTTTGATACCAAAGTTTGTTTTTTACTCAGTCTGACCCCCAATTCTGACACCAAGGGGATTTTTGACTCTCAATATTTCACCCCTATGGGATACACTGAGACAGAAGTGGATGTCAGAGGTCTGCAAAGGCAAGTGCCTTAGACCACTTAGCCACTTGAGGCCCCTAATAGACAGATGAACAATCTTTCACAATATATGGAACAGAATTTGATGTCATAAAACAATGTCATGTCTGTGAAAAATGTAATTATTTCCAGAAATAATAAACATAACTTAAAGCTGTGCCTATGACATTTACAGTCAGCAAAAGAGAGATAACACTGATATCAATTTAACTGATCACAAGTAAAATGAATTTAAAAACTGAATTTTCAAGTTAAATGTTAAGAACATTCACAAGCTGTTTAATTTCAATCATACCAGTTTTTCCTAAGGCAATATGATAATTATTCATTTGGAGATTCCTCTAATGCATCTCATAATCTTCAGTGAAGAAACACAAATAGTGTCCTGTTAAATCTCAAATCAATTAAAGACTACAGTTTTTCTATAACGATCACACAATCACAACATCAGCATGATATTTTCAACGATATTGCTAAAATTGTCAGACTGAGATCCTATTGGTGTCTCACTTTATATCTATAGCTTCACTAAAAACTATTAGTTTTTACATAAATTCTATCTCCATTCAGAAACAATAAAATTATTCTAACCTGGAGTTTCCAAATTCAACAACACAGGCAATTAATAATAACTATTAAAGGTTGGTAAAACTTTGATATGTAACATGAATTTTACATGAAATTTTGTACTATATATACAGGAGTGTGAATATAACAAAAGCAGTATTATGTGTGTGATGTTGATGAAAAATACCTTATCCTTGCTGCATGACAGACAAAGTCCTGGTTGGACAGTGGAAAGACTGACTACTGCCTCAGAGTGGACATTCTGATGCTGCTGTCCTCCTGGCATTTTTACAGGATCATGTTCACGCTGAGTTACCCTATGGTAGTCATCAGTTCGGGACTTCTGAATTCCATCTATACTGCTGAACCCTGAATTCTGACCACTAGTGGGGAAAAAAGAAATTCTGAAATTTTTCTCCTAGCCTGTGATAAATAGCATCTTCAACACTACAGACTGTTTCATGGCCGTAACATGTTCTCAGGGATGGACAATAATGTCCATTTGCCAGGAACAAATGAAACTTAAATTGTGACAAAAATTTTATCTTAAATATCCAATCATGAAAGTGGATTGAAAATCTAAGCTTTCTTTTATTCAGTCTGCACCACTCTGGTGGCCTAGTGGTTACAGCATCCACCTCGATTATGGAAGGTCATGGATTTGAACCCTGGCCGAGTCATAACAAAGACTTAAAAAATGGACTAACAGCTGCCTCGCTAGGTGCTCAGCATTACAAGGCTAGTGTTAGGACTTGTTCGGGCCTGATGCCAGGATAATGTGGCTGGGTGGGACATTATGCTACATATCTGTGGCATGATTCCCCAGTGTTAGACATCACTAAAAACTCACATTGCAGACATCGTAGCAATATGACTGAAAAATTGTTAAAGCTACGTTAAAAATCTAAATCACACACACACACACACTTCATTTTGCAAAGCTTTTCAAAAGGCGAACTAATATAATGTGGTTTATCTTCATTGGTCTAAATTTTCATGGTTTTGGTAGAAAAACAAACAAACATGGATTTGTCCATGTTTGTGTATTTGAAGGTACATGTATTTCATTTCATGAAGTAACCTGGACAAAGACTTAAAAAAAGAACTATGCTGGCAACGGACATTGGTTTTTCATATTTTCAAAAACAATACTACCACCAGTATGAGCACAAATCAAAAACCTGTCAAGATCAATCACTTACACATAACGTCAGAGATTGCTAATACAGCCAACAACATCACGCTAATTGAAATGGTTGCTTCCTTGCTCTGGATAAATCATAATTTCCCTTAATCAGAGTGTAAATATCTGACAAATTTGAAATTTTCTGCAATATTCCACTGCCTTCATAAGTGACTAAACTGATAGCCGCTGGTGAAGGCAGTGGGATATTGCCGAAAATATCAAATCTGTAAGTATGATCTCTTACTTTAAACACTGTTCATAAAGTTGAACCATCAGTACATTACGATGACCATGGCATTAACACAATTGTTTAACAGTAGTAAAATTCACCTTAGTCCCTGACTGGAGCAAACCAAACATGTGACCTCATGCCCCATTCTCAATGTAATTGACAGGCAGTGTTATATCTGATGTGTTTAGAGTCCATCAAAGTGCAATGATGCTAACTAGATTTAAAGCTGGCAGAGTCACTGCTTTGTTTGAGAATGACTCATGTATGAACCAACTTCAACTATTAAACTTTAAAATAAATTAAGGATACAAGGAAGAATTAAAATTACTTTTTCACAACTGTTATGCTAAACAGACCAGACACATATACCATCTGGGAAAAGGAAAAAGTCAGTGGTGGAGATCAGTGAGCAGTATTAGTAAAGCCTGATCAATCAGGCTGATTCTTGGTGAATGGATAATTGCAACTTGTGTAAAAATGTGAAAGATCAGATCTAATTATCTGTGGCTTTGAGAATGCTGGACTTATTTAATTCATCCGTTTCAGGATTATTTTTCTGTGTGTACTAACAATCTTGATTTATATGATGATGATTCAGTGCTTTGGTCTTAAAATCAGTGACGTGAGCTTCAATACTCTGCTGTAATTAGTGTATATAAGTGTTTCATTAGTAATTGTGCTTCCAGCAACAGTTTCAATATATGTATTACAGTCAAGTTGTTCATTTGTATTGCAATAAATATGCATGGATAAAATATGACATGCTTTCATAAGGATTTAAATTTTGACAACAATTTCACTTGAATGAAGAATCAGTCTCAATAAGTACCAAATCTAATTTTCATATACTAGTATAACTATTTATTTTTCCATTAATACTAATATTTTAACACCTTTTCTATTTCTCATTTTTCTCTGTGCTTACTAAAACATCAATTTAAGACCGCAAGTAGAAATTACTGCTATTGGATAGATACATGTCAAATAAAACAATATAAAATACTTTTTAATTCTGTTTCTTAGAGGTTTAAAAAAAAAAAAACACATCTAAAAGCTAATCTTTAATGACCAAACTACAGTAATGTTGTTGATTTATCAAGCAACTTTCTTTATTGGTCTCTAGGGATGTTTCAGTAAGAATACAGGTCAGGGGTTTCTTCATTGCAAGTTGGGGACCCCAAGTTGGAGAGTGGTCTAAAGCGCTCACTGTTACGGATCACTGCCATCTCACCTCTGCGTGGGTTTGAGTCTTGGGCTCTGCCAATGTGGGTATATGAGAAAGCTTGCCAGTAGCTTCTTGTGGGCCGGTGGTTCTTTCCATGGTTTTCCCTGGTTCTTCCTCTACCATTTATACTGGCCGCCATGTATAGCCTATCTTGTGCTGAAAAATGGCATTAAATCCTATAACAACAAGAACAACAACAACATTGCAAGTGGCTAAGTCTTTACTGTGTCTTTAAATAACAAAATCCATGAAATTGGATACCAATGAAAATTGGAGAAACCACAGCATTATAAATTATAATTTTTGCACAAAAGTTCAACTTTGACCAGTATCACTTAAAGCTGCCAGTATAAGAGAAAGTTAATGGCACTTTCCTCCAGTGAATGGATGAGCAATTTTAGAAGTTGATGCATACACAAGATTCTGTGTCCCCTGCATAAACCCTTTGAAGAAAACTGGAATTAAGTGAATCCTTACTCTGGGTTTAGGTTTGGTGCATTAAATATGGTACAGCAACACAAAAAAGTTATTAAGTGCAGAGGCAACTGAAGTAAAGTGCCTTGCCCAAGGGCGCAGGCTACTGGGTCATAAGTTGGCAGTTATTGAGATCGCTACCCAATAACCATATAAACATTGTGCTGGGCATGAAAGGACAAATTCTGATGGGCAACTGACATTGGTCCCTCTGTATCTTCTTGATCCCAGGAACTTAGCCCCTGGGTTATAACTCAAGAACTTAGCCCCTGGGTTATAACTCAAGAACTTAGCCACTGGGTTATAACTTGAGAACTTAGCCCCTGGGTTATAACTCAAGAACTTAGCCCCTGGGTTATAACTCAAGAACTTAGCCCCTGGGTTATAACTTGAGAACTTAGCCCCTGGGTTATAACTCAAGAACTTAGCCCCTGGTTTATAACTCAAGAACTTAGCCACTGGGTTATAACTTGAGAACTTAGCCCCTGGGTTATAACTCAAGAACTTAGCCCCTGGGTTATAACTCAAGAACTTAGCATCTGGGTTATAACTTGAGAATTTAGCCACTGGGTTATAACTCAATAACTTAGCCACTGGGTTATATAACTAATGAATTTAGCCACTGGGTTGTGACTCAGGAACTTAGCCCCTGGGTTATAGCCCAGCATCCAAGATAAGAATGTTTTATGGATTGAAACGACTCAAACCCATTTAATATTAAGCATTCAGTCCAATGTTACCAGTATATTGTTTATGCCATATGCATAGTCATTGTTTTATGATGGCAAGATGCAATCAATATAAACTATGCTACTGGAACAACTTTTGAATGTTCTGTGCATGTTTGAAATTACAATACTTGATTACTTTGTGAACACTTACTGAAATTTAGCCACATATCAGAACACACACTACTGGTATACAGAGCCATATATTCAAAAACACCCTATATATAGCCATAAATCTGAACACACTCTGTACAGAGCCATAAATCTGAACACACACTATACATAGACATGAATCTGAACACACCCTAAATACAGCCATATATTTGAACACACCATGAATTAGTCTGGATCACCAAGCTGTCTGATAAATTCTAAATGTCATGAAAGACTCACCCTGGTGACATAAGTTTCTTTTGCATCATGAACAAAATACCTTATAAAACTGAAGAAAAAAAGAATTACAGTAAAAACTGTCATGAGCAACCTCTGCTATGAGCGACCACCTGTCATTTCCGACCACAATCGTAATGCACGGATCGATTTTATTATATAAATGCTCTGTTATGAGTGACCACCTGCTGAACGCAACCAGTGACCGTGATGTCTTGGCAAAATATGCATTTCGACACTGCTATGAATGACCGCATTGCAAAAACGATAAATTCCACCAACCTTTATTTAATCCCTGTAAGAACCGTTCTAAATAAAAACACAAAAATTTAAAAAAATAGGCTGGCTACCGATGTCTGAATATTTTAGCTATGCTTATAGTGTTTTATAGTTTCTGTTGTAAACCAGACTAAAGTATATGTAGATTATTTCCTAGTCTGGTTCCATGGTTTATATGCTCCCTGTGTTGTTCTCTGCTATTCGTATAGGGGTGAGCAATGCAGGCAGCATACAAAGCAGGGAACCAGACTAATTATTCCCACACTTAGCAGGCTTCCCAGCCTTAATCGCAGGACCCAACATCCCTGTGAACGACCGTATCGCAAGAACAGATGGACACCACTGACCTGTATGTAATCAATTGTTACAACGACCGCTTGATTAGTAACAATTGTTCTGATCAAAAACAAGCATAAAAGGAATATTACAAAAAATGGATTGTTGCTACCGGTGATGGATGCTACAGTCCGTAAACCAGGCTAATGTACATGTCATGAATTGCCGTTGTGGTGCAAACGTTGACGTAGTGGTTGCATATATTGTTTGTCTTTAGAGTTAATCCGTATTGCTGGGGGTGAATAAGGTCATTATCTATTAAACCAGCAAGAGAGAATCGTTTGTGGGACTCGATTGATAGTGTTCAAGACATGTGATGTTTGTTGTTTTTCCCCCCGATGTTAAGTGATTACAACCCAATCACAAAGCTGTCATCTATTAAAGTTGGTGCGACCGGGTTACACACTTGGCTTATAGAGTTAATCCTAGTATGTCATCTTTGAATGAAGCCGTTGACTTTTGTCCCTGAGTAAATGGTTCTGTTTCTGGATGAGATAATTGTTTCTTTTTATTTCATTAATTGTTAGATATGCAATGCACATGTATAGATTTTTCATATTTTCCCACAGCCCAGTCAAAACTGTCTTTACGTTCAATATTACAGCTGAGCACTAATAATTTTAACACCTTGAACCTTAATGACAATGGACGACCCTCCAACTAAAAAGAGACAAATTTTAAGGCTGGAGAAAATAATTACTGTAACTGAAAGAAGTGAAAAAGAGCAGACCACTCGCAAAAAAGCAGTTTAAACATCGGTAAAACAAATTTAGGTTGTTATAAAAAAAAAGAAGTAATTCAGAAACGATTTCATATGCTAAAATAAGTGATCTTCAAATGTAAATGTGATTTCATGTTTAATGACAGAATTATATCTTTATTGCTATATAATTTTGTTTTTAGATGAATGCATAGAATATTTTAGCAAGAAATATTAATAAAGAATACAATATATGTACAGTGGTTGTGTTTATTTTTCTTGAAACTGTTCTGAAACTAGACCTTGGAAACTGGTCTTTTTGTACAAGCCTGCTATGAGAGACCACCTGTCTTGAGAGACCACATTTTGTTGACAGAAGGGGCGGTCTCTCATAACAGGTTTAACTGTATTTCCAAACCAGTGAATAAAATATCCAGTTTATATAATTCTTATCACGAGCTGTGATAACTTGGGAACTAATGAAAGGGAAACATACAGGCAACGCTCACTATTCACAGATTTGTGATTCACTATTTCAAATAGGGGCCCCGAGTGGCCGAATAGTCTAAAGCGCTCTCCGTTACGGATCACTGCCATCTCACCTCTGTCTGCGTGAGTTCGAGTCTCAGATTCGGCTAATGTGGACATGTGAGAAAGCTTGCCAGCAGCTTCTCGTGGGTCGGTGGTTCTTTCTGGGGATTCCCGTTTTCTTCCTCCACCATTAATACTGGCCGCCATGTATAGCCTATCGTGTGCTGAAAAATGGCGTTAAGCCCTACAACAACAACAACAACTATTTCAAATATTTGTGATGTGCTGTGCCAACTCATGCCCTCTCCCTATGCAGAATTAAACTTAAGTCCAGTGAAAGACTTTTAATTGATTTTACACTTATTATCACATCCTTGCTCACACTCTTATTGTCTCCTGCCATAAAAATCTGGTAGCTTCCTTGAATCAATTTCAGTCTGCATAACTTCATAAGAATATCATTTTCAAGAAGGGTTTGATAATATTGTGGTTGCTCAGGATGTCTCATCTTTGCAAGAGTCACTATTTACAGGAAAGAAACTGACTGTCAAAATTTAGTAACACCGAAAGATTAATTAAGGTATCTCATTAAATCTAATGTTTCCTTGTTAATTATATCCCAATGTCAAAATTGTGATATTTGTTCCTTATTGGTGACAAAATATACCATCTGGTGATCTTTTTGGCAACAACATTTTTGGCTGTTAAAAACTGTATATACAGTCTTCAGTTTGGAGTTGAGAAATTCAAAGGCTATGACAAGAAGCCACAAACATTGATATAAAATTGCAATGGAATCTATTGTTACATAAACAAATCCTTTGTTCATATTGACAAACCACCCTAACACGGCATTGTTATATCATAATCCGCTAATGCTGATGTCTGGCCTTAGTTCTCTCTGCTGTAATATAACCCAAATAGTCATGCTACCTGACTAGCTACAATCAACAACCTCTGAAATCGGGAACCGGAATGACTACAAGCTACCAGACGATGGCAGGTTTTTTTTCCTTTTTGAAAAATGAAGGCTACTAGAAAAAAATAGTTTGCTAAAACTTCATAGAAAACTGATTACCTCTGAAGCATTGATCATTTTGTATATATATATATATATATCCTAAGCAAATGAAAAAAAAATTCTGTCTCTGTCAATGTTTTACAATTATTTGATTTTGCTGCAGCAATAACAAACGAGCATTTATTTGGTCCTTCAAAGAGCCCCTCTAGTGGCACCTTCAATAACACATGAACCTTCATCAAAGCAAGCCGAAGACCTTTGATCAAAGAAACTCGGCAACAGACTTAAATAAAACCATTGTTTCATTTTTCATAGTGATTGGAATATACTGATTGCACTGTGCAAGTTTCCTGTTTGCAACAAAAAAGTTCATAAATGGCAGTTTAAAACCACAATCAAGGTTCCAATATTTTGAAACAATACATATCTGGCAGTTGAGTTAAATGATGGTGGGACATCTCGCAAGAATGTTAAACTTTTTAATTTGTTCACATGTTTTCATTTCCCTATGAATAGCCTCATCCCCTTGGTAGCCATGGCATCATGATAGTTGTCTCTTGCTGACCAAAATCTAGGCCAATTTAAGTACATGTAGCATATAAACAACTATACAGCCACATGCTACTATGATAATAAATATCAGAGTGAATTG
Organism: Megalonaias nervosa; assembly: GCA_016617855.1. NCBI lineage: Eukaryota > Metazoa > Mollusca > Bivalvia > Unionida > Unionidae > Megalonaias > Megalonaias nervosa. The sequence goes on from JAECUM010090793.1 coordinate 69,988, forward strand.
TTTCAGGAAACATGTTTGTTGACAATAGGATATCAATCAAACGAGGACTACCATTTTTTATAGATATGTTTTAGATGTGTTTTCTAATGGGATTTGACTGATACATGAATTTTCTAACATACGATCAAATACTCGAATTCATGGATTTTTCATATGCATGTATATTATTTTTACATGTTGTGGAGTATATTACACATATGTAAGTTGTCAACATACATGTATATTTCAAACTAGTTGTCTCCATTTAATCAAAATTTCCATTTTATTTTCTCTGAGCAAATCCTAGTCACTGACAACAGGTCATCTCATAAAAATTTCACTTGTATGCATAATTTCAATCTACTTTCAGCCCCCCCCCCCCTTACTTATCTAGACATCTGCTTATGTTGACAATATTACCTTGGTCCTGAGGGTGTTGAGATAAATGATAGTACTGTATTATGAAAATGGCGACATTTTTTGAAAATTGGCAACAAAATATTAAGGTTGGCGATCTTTTTGCCAATAACTTTTTTAAAGCCAGCGCCATCCCTGATGTCCCAATGAGAGATATAAAACATACAGACACAAAATGCATTTCAACCATTCATTTGAATATTCTATTCATATCTGAATAACTTAAAATACATTTAACATAAGATACCAAATGAAGATTTCAGACGTAAAACAATCATTAAAAAACCCCCCAAAAACCACAGGCAGCATGATTTGGATGACAATGACAAGACTAAAAGTCTGAACAAGGAAACAACTGGCCAAGTCCGTATGGAATTCTTTCAGAATTAAAGATACAACCATTACATTTGTCACAACAAGGGAAAATATCAGAGGACCATAATACAGACATGGAGTAAACATAACCAAGGTGGAAGCCAGGAACACTAAACTTGGTTATAAGGATGATAAGAATCTTGAACTAATTGAAGCTATCTAAACACTTTCTTCAACATTAATATATTTTTATTCATTTCGTTAAAGAAGTATACTTCAACTTAACCCAATTTTGGCATTCCTGGCTTCCATAGCATTTCAGCCAACTGAAATGAAGGCCAATGAAACTTGAAAACAGGTCTATTTCTTTTGTGAGAATTTGAATTTATTCAAGAAAAGACATCTTAGTAAGTAAAGTCTGATTAAAACATTATCACTTTACTTTGTAGAAAAGCATTGTTACTGGCTGCCAGTTGTGTGAGATATTCCTGAAAATTTGACATTTGTTATGATGTTAGTTGACATAAAAACATGCTACACAGTGCTGTTATTTAGGCAGTAAGACCTAGACGCCTGAAACATAAACATCAGTGTCAAGGTCTTACATGACAAACTAGGGTAATCTAAAAATGATTTTCTAAAATGAAAAGAAAGAAAAAAAAATAACAGCAACTAGCAACGAACTTTGCAATTAATCCTTCTTTATTTTTTTAAAATCTGATCATTTGAATTTATTTTTTAACAGTTGTAACTGAAATCCTTCCAGCCACACCTCGCAGGTGAAAGTGAAAAGTTTATTGACTATTATAAATATTTCATGCTTATATATGTATATGCTGAGTAGGTCGTAAGTTGGTCCTTCAATGTAAGACGCCCACCCTGATATTTATCTTGTTTGGGTGCATACAGATCAAGTGGACGTGATACATTGTATGAGTAGTAGTAGTAGTCTTAAGTAGTCCTACAATGTAAGAAATAGCACATGATTTTGTTTTAGTGCTATATCTAACTACCCTAATAACGGCCTTGTATAGCGTGTTCTGATGTCGATTGACATCAGAACAAGTAGTCAAAATTTCAGGAATATCTCACACACTTGGCAGTCTATATCGATAATCTTCCACTAATTTATGTGTAATTAATATATTTACTGTGCTCTCTTTATCCTGGTGGAATCAAAATATGATACTAGCAAATGGATGCATTTTCATGTTCTGCTGACATACATTTGAATCTGCTGCAATGCGAAGGTAGTCGAGGTACGCTGAAGAATGTTCGTATAGGTTCATGTGGGGGATATGTTTCTTGAATGAAATGAAACGTTGCTTACAGTTCCAATAGAGAACATCAGAGATTCCCTGTATGACATCACAACTAAGCGTTGGCAGAGCTCTAGTTGGCAGAACCACCATGGCAATGAAGGAAGATGATCTATATATCAGCTTAAACCATTGAATACACAGTGCTAATTGTATACCTATAATGATGTTCTGATGTTGGGTATATAATTTAAGTCATTAAGACAGTCACTCTCCTTATATATATATATATATATATATATATATAGATGTTCGGTTACATTAACTAATTTTCCATATATATATATATATTAAAAATAACATGGCTTTTACAGTTTGGTATCAAGCAATTTGGTATACCATTGGTACTACTGGCATATCAAATTGTGATCCATCCACATGCAATAATATGCATATATAAACATAGGAACTGCATGCTGTTAATTCTAAGCCTATAGATTAATGATGGATTTCCACTCATTAATCATTAGTATAAATTATCCCCATTTTCTAAATGAATTTAACAGGATACACTATTTCATTGCAATCCTTTCTGCTTTCCATTCAAAGTGTAAATATGTGTATTAGCATGTGGTATAAATAAAATATTTGTACAGTATGAATGCTGTATCAATGATATGCCACTCGCATAAATTTTCATCAAATGGAAACTTGGCTAACCTTGTTTCCTTAGCATGTAATAGCTATGGACAATTATCCATTTCTCATCATCATCATAAACCCATGATGCAGAATAAGGAGAAGGAGATGCACGTTGTTGTTAGGTTTATCATTGAACTTTACATTTCCTTTCTTGATAAAAGATTATGTGCATAAACAGCTGAAGAGAGAATTGTTTAATGTTGTTTTACTCATTATCAATGACAAAACGATACAACTTATCGTGGTTTCATCGTGGAAACTTTTTTTTAATGTGGGTTGGTGTATTCGTTTTGAAGTGCTTTAATTGCATGTCTTTGTACAAAAATCTATCCTGATCAATGATTACTGCAATAAATTTCACTGTTAAACAGTGATATATATATCTTCTGGTAAACAAGCGTATTCAATCGAATGTAGAGTAAGCCTATGGTCTTTCTGCCATCCAGACTAGGGAACCCCCCCATGTGATCATGCCCTATGACATCACGGCGATGTTCCCTAAAGGCATAATATATTTTTATTCGTTTCATTAAAAGTATAATATTTCAACTTAACCTGATTTCGGCATTCGGTTTTCATAGCTTTCCAGCCAACTGAAATGTAGGCCAATGAAACTTGTCACAGGTCCATTTCTTTTGTGAGAATTTGAATTTGTTAGAGAAAAGACATCTGGGTAAGTAAAGTCTGACAAAAACATTATAACTTTACTTTGTAGAAAAGCGTCATTATTGGTTGCCAGTTGTGTGTGTAATATTCCTGAAAATCTGACTTTCGTTACACTGTCTGCCAACATCACAACACGCTACACAGCGCCGTTAGTTAGGCAGTAAGCCCCATCCCTCCCCCCAACAAAAATAGCGGGTGATGTGTCTTACGTTGTAGGACTACTGTACTGGTTAGAGACCAATTCTCGCTGCGTACCAATTGTCGCCATATTAATAATAACTCGCGACCGCACGCAGAGTTTTGGTTCCTGTTTAAAAAATAAAAAGAGTGATTATAGCTGACAAGCCCGATCGAAAATAAGCATCAGGTAATTATTATTAACAGAGTTATTATTATTATGGCGACAATTGGTACGCGGCGAGAATTGGTCTCTAACCAGTATAGTCCTAAGGTCACCCTTCTACCACCCATTTTGAGGTCTTTTTACCGTTATAAAGCCATCACACCTTTTCAGAGCTTGAAATATAAAGATAACGACAAAAGTAACAATATCTACCACAAAATAACAAAGTTAAACACATTTTCACTGTAAATATTAGGCCCAACAACGCATATCAATCCAAGGGAAGTAACCAAATTATAGGGTGCTCGCAATACCGCAAATTATCGTTCACTTTCTCAGTTTTTTAACTTTCCAAACTGCTGCATTCATCTAATCATCCTTCACAACAAAGGTCAAACCTATGTTGCATTTTATACCTGTGCTTTGCATGTTTAGTTTTACTAAACAATTTACCCATCGAGACACTGATTGTTTAAATTAGCAACCCAGGAAGTAGTATCGTACCTTGACCGTCTCCAGAATCACTTCCCTTCATATTCTTGGTAAGAAAGTGAATATTTGGAAATGGGTAGGGTACCAGACTTCACAGGAAACTATAAAGAATGGTTTTAACTAATCTAGTAATCAATATCCAAGTAACAGTAAGTTACGGAAACAGATGTTGTTTGTTGTAGGGTTTAACGCAATTTTTCAGTACAAGATAGGCTATACATAGGCTATACATGGTGGCCAGTATAAATAATGAAGGAAGAACCAGGGAAAACCCCGGAAAGAACCACTAACTCACGAGAAGCTACTGGCAAGCTTTCTCACATACCCACAATGGCCGAGCCCGAGACTCGAACCTACGCTGACAGAGGTGAGATGGCAGTGATCCGTAACGGTGAGCGCTTTAGACCACTTCGCAAAAAATAGGTAAGTAAACCACGACCAGCAATGTGTCCTGTTGAATACATTGATATACCATGTCGTTTTCTACTAAATTATATTACTCACGATAAAATTACACACGAGAACGTTATCATAACAAGTAAACAAATTATGTTGCCAAGATAAATACTGGACCCTATTCTGAACATCATCTCAAATTTCAATGCAGACTGAAAGGACAAAAACCAACAAAAAAACAATCACCGTATAATTCATAATATTTAGAAACTTTATCCTGTCAGATCCTCCAATCTGTGTTTTAGCAAACATTATAAATATTTTTCTGGTAAGTAAATCATATTGCTTACTTTGTTTGCATTCATTTAAAGTATCATTATTAAGCATCTAATCTAATAATAGTAACTAGCACCTACATTAGCCATATTTCAGACACTGCATACATTCCAAAAAAAAATGACCGATGTGTTTAATTTGTATTAATTCGTTAAAAGCTGTGCAGAAAATGGGCTTTGTCAGTGAGTTCAGCAAAAATGTCAAAATGTGCTAAATTTAAATCTGAACAAACATAGATTTTACACATATAACTTTATCGTTCCATCTTTTTAATCTCACGTCTCCACAAACATTAATAATTTGCAAAATTTTTCATTTAAAGCAACTGATACTGCTAACTTAGGTATGGAGCGTGTGTTAAAAGAAACAAGTTTGATATACCGTCTGGATACTATCTATCCAACAAGTTTAACACTATTTTTTAACTTCATTGATATGTTTATTGCATCTGACCACTTCTGTTTTTATTGACCTGGGTCAGAAACACATTCTTAAGAAAAGGCTTGTTGGGTTCTGCCGGCACAAGCACTTTGACTGCAATATTTAGTTATTTTTTCTTGTCAACGGCAAACTATGTAATGCGGCTAATTTCCCAACGTGCTGAGACTGAATAATTAAAACAGATACAAAAAACCCACTTTGATTGAAAATAGTTTAATAATATCGATGTAGTGTATGGTAGTATTGACAAATTAGATAAAAGGATGAAACGCGTGGAAAAATATTGCAGTGACAGTGGAAAGATGTCGTTGTACGGTAATTGCAAGAAATGGGTATCGTGAGCCATTTTGTATCGCGCTAACTACTCTTGATCACTATACTATCGCATAGTATGTCATTTCCCGATTGAAATATACATATTTGTTGATCTGAACTGCAAAGATCACGATGGTGTGTCACCTACAAGGTCATGATTTGTTCTGACTTGAATTATTTTATCCTAGGAGATCTCGCGAGAAGAATGTGACATGTTGGAAGATAGAGATTGCTTTCCTAATAGAATTTCTTAACTGGATGAACAATAGGTAGGCACTTGTTTATATCTAAATGGTTGGAATACGTTTATTTAAGGGTAATTTCAGATATACTTTTAGGGGATGCAGATTAATAAACAATCTATAGGATGAGGTAAACGCACTAATGAAAAAAAACAACAACAACAAAAAAAAAACAAAAAAAAAACACAGAGGTGCAACAATTATGCACCAGAACTAATCGAAATATACATAGAGTATTCTTTTATATCAAAAATACGTTTCAGTATCGATAACTACCATCTCGTTAGAGACTAAAGGTCTTTGAATTTTCAAAGAGAGCGTTGAACATCGTACGGTAATGTAGATGTAACGGGTAGAAGGAAACCTATCGTATGTTTGTTTTTATCCGTTCAGAGATATTGATTTGCTTTTGTGTTTATTTGGAATTTTGTGGTTCACCTCGTCGAAATCTCTTCGCAGGTCCTAAAACGTGTATGCATATGATATGATAAACATTTGAATAAATTTCAACGTTGGTACCGAAGTCTACGCAAGAAGACGAGAAGTTATCGTCGGGTTATATTGTTTATCCCACGTTCTTTTAATTCTCAATGTTGTGCTTATTTTTATCAGCTAAATTTCAGACTAAACTCAAAACACATTCTTAATGAAAATCGAACTTTACCGATCGTTTGAAAAAAAGGCTGAGACTGGTCATGCGATCATGAAAAACTGAGTATAGATGGTCTGCCAGGTATGGGTTATTATCAAGGGTTTCATCTGAGGAAACAGTTTACAGAGGTCACTAGGTATTTGTTCCATAACAACGAGATCACATCAGAATTACTATTGTAATTGTTTAAAAGATTCGCTGACAACCATTGTGTCTCTCTTGATTAAAGGAGCACGCACGATAACACATTGCATTGTAATGGTCACAAGTTTACCATCTCCAAATAAGGTATCTGCCTTTAATAAGAAAAGAAAATGTAGATGCTCACAATAGGTATAGATTTCCTGCCTAATGTCCAGGTAGACATTAAAAATTCCAACCAAAATCAATCATATTGTAACGTGGTCAATGTGGAATTGTTTCTGTTTGGATTACTTTATAGAAAGTCTGATCGAGCTCATACAAACAGCAACACTACATCCAAGTTGGCGTGATGAATTCTGATTTAAATGCCGGCTTTTGTATAATACTGCAAATGGAGAGAGAGAGAGAGAGAGAGAGAGAGAGAGAGAGAGAGAGAGAGAGAGAGAGAGAGAGAGAGAGAGAGAGAGAGAGAGAGAGAGAGATTATAAATATCAGGAGCACAATGTGTGAGAGTAGTGCGAAATGTGTAAATTAGTGTATACAATGGAAGGGGAGAGAAAGAAATGAACCTATGAATTGTAAATTAGAGTCCGGATAACTCAACAAATAACTTTATTAAATAGTTAGCAAGTAATTAGATAATGAACAATCAATGACAAAGACAGAAAGACCTACGGACAGATAGGCAGTAAAAAGGTAACATAAACAATACACTCTTATAGCTTAAAACACTACCAATGGAAAGAATTTTGGTACTGTCGCTGAAATTTGTTTGGATATTGTACTTGTGGAAATTGTACATCATCTAAGCACACAGATAATGACTGTTCCCTAGTCTCAGCATGTCATCCCGAATGAGTCTAAAGTACACTATCTTTAGTAGTTATTAAAATAGGGAAAATGAATTTTGCAAGACTAGGGAATACTAGCTTCTAAAAGTGCAAAAAAATTAAATACCAACTATATCAAATGTAGCAAAAGTTATCAGTTCTTTTTGACAATTTACCTCTGAAGTCCAGGAAGTGCAAATGACCAAGCTGAGCTAGCAGTGTTTTTTTAATGGTGCACATCTGAAGAAAGGCCAAGCTTTATACTATATAACCCATATTACACACATCAATCATAGCAGCAGTAGAGCTGAACAGACCACTTGGCTGAAACCTTATTTATAAAAAATAAAGGTTCCTACAGGGGCTGAAAAAAAAGGTCAATAACATAAACGAGCCTCCTAACTTTTATTATTACCATATAGTTTGAAAAACGGATAATAAATCGTTTGGGTTAGCTCATTTCCGTTACTTTTTGTTGACGTATTTTTTTTCAGATTTTTATGTGATTCGTTTACTCGCGGGTCACTCAATTTTTGTCGTTCAGCTCTACTGCTGCTATGAATTAAACAGCCATTATAGATATTATCAATAATGAGTATTGGAGAACCACACTCAGCTAAATTATCTCGAGAGCGACTAGAGGCAATTAAAAAATATCTACCCGTTCGTGATTCTGTTAAGCAACAATTACAATCGCGTCAGGAGTCTCAGGTGGAATTTACAGAAGGTACAGAAAAATTATTTAAACCGATTGTCGAACCAACAAAGAAAATTGTTACAGCAACTGAGGCAACACAAAGAGCTCTTGAAACATTACCTGCTGATATTGCTGGTCGTATTCAAGCAGCTCAACCACCACCACAAGCACCACAAGCAGCTCAACCACAACCACGACCACCAAGAACCAGAATTAAGATAATAGATAAATTTACGCCTGAAGGTATTGCTGCTATCAGGGACCCAAACCAATTATTTGATATTGCCGCGTTTGGATATTATGAAAGAAAAAAATATGTAAAACCAGAATATATTAAATCATTAAGCTCTGCCAATTGGGTCAAAGACGTATATCGCGTTGCTACTGGTATTCCAGAAGTCAGATCTGATGAAGATGTTGAAAAATTTAATGAATTTGATGATATTGTATATAAACATATAAAAGATACTAAACAAAGCAAACTATTATCACAACCACTACAATTTGAACTATCACCACCATCATCACCTAAACTTAAATTACCATCACCGCAACAACCACTACCACAACTACAACAACCACTACAACAACAAGAGCTACAACAACAACAAGAGCTACAACAACCACTACAGCAGCAACAACAACAAAAACGAGAAAAAAAAACGAAGAACGTTAAGAGAATCATTTCGTCGTCTTCTAAGATCACCAAAAGTATCACCGGAACAAGTTGAAGAGGGAGAAGAAAAAGAATTTCAAGACAACCCTGGCGCAACTGGAAGTGGTTTAGGAAGTGGTCTTATTACCTGTCCCAATAACGTCCTTGCTGATGTCGATCGACTAGAAATCCTCATTGGAGGAAAACGAGCTGGTAATAATTCCCCAGAAATCATTAATGAAGTAGCTGATATTTGTAAACGATTATTTACAGGCGGTATCATGGATATTGATGTATATCGGTCTCTCATTAATGAAATCGCCGATGATTATCATAGTGACTAAGTATGTAATTAGTTATAAAGTCACTTAATAATAAAATGATTATACACAATACTCGTGGACCTACCATGGTCAGGGTAATAAACTCTCGATTACCAGTATACAAAACGACCTACGGAGATGGATTAGGTGATGTTGTTCAGGGTCTGTTTAGAAGAATAGCCCCAAAAGCAATACCGATTGCAAAGCAGCTAGGAATGAAAGCTATTGATGTTGTTCGTGAAAAGGGTATAGGCGCTGTTGGTAATCTTGCTAGCAAAGCATTCTCAGCAATTAAAGATAGACTATCACGATTAATACGCAGACCACAAGCGACCCAACCTCAACCTGTGAAATTACCTAGCAAGTGATGCCCGCAAGTGTAAGTAAAATAATAAATCAAGCAGCTAATCAAAAACTAGCGGAGTTAGCTGATATCCCGATGTCGGAAAAGGAAAAAAATATAACCGCTAGTCTGATAGCAGGAAGTGGTCTCACTTCCCGAAGTGGTCTTCGAGTTAGACGAAGACGATAATAATAAAGATGTTTAAGCGCATATCTGACCCCGCGTTTGACATGGACGCACCAGTACTCAAAGATGAGTCTGTGCGCGATTATCAGTATTATTCTTACGACGCACGAATTCCAGATCAGCGTGGACGAATCGAACTACAGGTTCAGGATACAAGTAGATATTTCTTACCCGCTGAAGCATTTATCGAAGTTGAAGGTGAAATTATAAATAACGCTAATCCTGCAGCACCAGTACCATACGCCGCTGATGTTAGTGTCGGCTTTGTTAATAATGGTATTATGGCGTTATTTGATAGCGCTACGTACATGATTGACGGAAAAAATATTGAATCAATCCAGAAGGACGTCGACGTTGCCACGACAATACTTGGCCTTGCAAGATACAGCGACGATTACTCAAGATCAGCTGGTCCATCAATGATGTTTGTGAAAGATACTTCTAATTCTCCAGAGTACCAACAATATGAAATAGGACGACAAGAAATTTTGCTAGAAACGCCGATGCGGATGTACAAAATATGATTATTAATGTAGATCCAGATTTCAACTTAGGATTTAGATCACGTCGAGCAATGTTAAAAGGTGATAGGAGAATATTTTCATGTGCAATTCCACTGTCACATATTTTTGGGTTCTGTAGAAATGTCAGAAAAGTCATTTTTGGAGCCAAACACACAGTTGTACTAGTACGAAAAGGCACAGACGATGATGCAATATGGCGACCTGCTGGTGATGCTGGTAAAGTAATTCTTACAAAATTTTCCCTGTGGATGCCAGTGATGACCCCCTCGATATCTGAAGAAGACCGGTTGCTATCTTTTACGAGTCAAGGCGGTAAATCAACTTTGTCATGGTTGACTATGACCACAGATGCTGTAGATAGCGCTGTTCATGGTTTATTTACGTGGCAAATAGCTTCTCAGCAAGGTGTTTCTGCACCAAGACACATATTTATTGCGTTTCAAAATACTGCACGAGTAAACTCGCAAGTACATAGTATTATGATATTTGATGATCTTGGTGTTTCTGAGGTTTCATTAAGGATAAATGGGCATCAAGAACCATCCAAGGATATTTTGTTGAATTTCGATCAAAATCATGTAGCACGTGCATATCATCGTCTTATGTCGTTCATGGGACGTGATCAAAATATTGATACTGGTTTACAAATATCGCAGCTAGATTTTACAACGCTGTATCCGACTTATTACTTTTCACTAGAACATTTAGATTTAACCAGACAATCTGTTGTAGATATTCATTTTCGAGCTCGTGTTAATAGAAATGTTGGAGCTATCCCTAATTACAGAGCAATAGCCGTTATACTCAGCGATAAATCAATGTTACTCGAAGGTGTTGGTGGACGAATGAGAGTTATTGATGCTCCAGTAGAAAATATGTAAATAAACATATAATTAGATCATCCATAATATTAATAATGTGATATCATCACGTTAGTGTGAGTCTGACTCCTGGTCAGATTAAAAAGCTGCAATCAGCATCAAAAAATAACTATGGAATAAAAATATCGCTAAAGCGAGAACAGATGACCGGTGCAAATAAACTATCGTTGACCGAGCGTCAGTTAAAAAACTTCAATGAAGCTAAAAAATCAAATAAAGGCGTCAAACTTAATCTTTCTGCGGGTGCCATCAAAGACGTTGCTAAATCGGGTGGTATATTTCCACTTCTCGCAGCTATACCAGCTTTAATAGCAGCTGCAGCCCCAGCTGTTGCAAAAGCAGCTGCGCTAGCTGCTGTTGGAACAGCTGCTGGAATGGCGTTAAAGAAAGCAACCGGACAAGGAATCAAAAAAAAGGGAAGCGGTTTAAGACTACCAGGGACCCCGTATTCGTGGTACGGAAAGGGTCTAAGATTACCAGGGACCCCGTATTCTTGGTACGGAAAGGGTCTAAGACTTCCCGGGACAGTTTACTAATATCACCTATGTCCAATTTTGATTTACTTAATGCTGCTAAGCAATTAAAAATAAAAAATTTCAGAGGTGTTTTTATGCGCGATCAATTACCTAGAACTGCTAGCAGTTCTGAAACCGGTATCATTAATCTCGATAACAACTCTGGCCCAGGCACGCACTGGGTAGGATATGCAATTGATCCACGTGGAATTATTTATTTCGATTCGTATGGATTAGCACCACCAAAAGAATTTTTAAAATACGTTACCGGCGATATTCCAATCTGGTATTCAACGCTACCAACACAAAAAATAACTGATCCTCCAATATGCGGTCGTGAAACCCTCGCTGTGCTTGATGCTGTATCAAAATCAACAGCACCGCCTCATAAAGTCGTACACGCGTTCACTACACTACGTCAAAACACTTAAACAGATATCAATAAATATAATGGTAGATATTTACGGAAGATCCTCAGGTAAAGCTCAGAAGATCGATTTATCTAAATATGCAACTCTTGATCAGCTCAGAAATGAAATCGATGATTTATTAAATATCACAAGTGTGGATCAAAATGAAGTCGTCGTTTTTCAGGACAAACAAGGACGATTAAAAACGAGTAACATACAACTACCACATGTATTTATACGAATTCCCAACGCGGTTGTTAATAATATCGTTCCTTTTACTGATCAAGGTAAAATACAGGATTCCGGTAAATCGGTTAACGATTATGCTAAGAAAACTGGTGATGTATTTACCGGTGACATTATTATGTCAAGAAGAAAAATTACATATCTTGGAGATCCAATCGCAGATACAGACGCAGCAACAAAAAAATACGTCGATGATCAAGAATCCAAGTACGTGTCAGTGCGCGGTGGTATAATGCGTGCATTTCTCGACATGAATAATAATGGTATTAATAATCTCAGAACACCAGAAACAGATTTCGACGCTGCAACGAAGAAATACGTCGACGATAAGGAAATTCCAATAATGACTTCGTTAACGACAATCAATGATGGAATTGCTACATTTAGAACTGAATATTTTAATCATGTACAAACATTTCTAAATTTTCGTAGAAATGTACACAGATCTATTAATGACTTTTTTGGAACTCCACCAACTGTTATTATTAATCTCGCTGACATTAACACAAGACTCAACGATATCATTAGTGGCATTCCTAACATTATTCAAAAAACTAATCTCGTTAAAATTCCTCATGGACGAGCTAACAATATCGTGTACACAGTCGCATCAGGAAAAGCAACATGGTCGCAGGAAAATAACACTTTTAAACATACTGCAGAGGTCACTGGTATATATAGATTATCTGTGTTTAGCAGTGCAAAATTCAGTATATTTACCACATTTCCATGGCGTCATTCAACCGATGATTTTTCTGGAATTGTGTCTATAGTGTTAAATAAAGATATCGAGGAAACGTTTATGCTGATAGCGAATGATAAAAAGTTAACCGCAGCGACTTATTGGTGGTGTATTGAGTTTGTAGCTGAAACTCCTCAATTAGTTATCTAGATAAGTATAATGAATCAAGAGTCATTTATCGATGTTCAACGTCACAGATACACTCAAGTATGTGAGTGTCAAACCAAACTAAAAAATATCATCGACGATTACACGATAAAGGTAAAAAAATATCGGCTACGTATGGTTGTTATTGATATAATGGTATACTCGGTTTCTGCTGCTATTGCTGGAACTGGATTATTACTATCAACAATAACGATGACAGCGCCTGCAGTTGTAACAATTATAGTTTCCACGGCAACAACATGCGCAGGTATTTTCAGTATTATCGCTCAGAAAATATCTACGTGTACGAATGATAAGCTAAACGAGTACATAATGAAATTGCACACAGCAACAGCCGCCTACACTAAATTATGCTCGAATATTTCAGCGTATCTCAGTGATGGTAAAATATCCGATGAGGAGTTCGTAACGATAATGAAAACCTACGATGAAGCATTCATAATCGCTAGTGACAATAACGGAAAGATGGAGAATTAAATAATAACGATAATAATAATGTCATCGGTAGAATTACTTCAGCAGATCGTAGCTAATACAACGCCGTCAAAAACTACTATGATATCATTAAGTTCAACCAATCCTGAATTTAGCGTTAACTTTCCAACCGCAATTCCAGCAAAGGAAATAGCATTAGCCAAATTACGAGTTTATCATAGTTGGCCTAATATCAGGTCAAAACCGTTTGGTGGACAACAACCAAATAATTCACTGGTATTTGCGAATAAAAATAAACCAGATGGAACATCGGTTTTTCAAGTTGTTGGAATTTCAACGGGCAGTTATCAAATAGAACAGATTAATGATGAGTTCCAACGCAGAATTAAATCTATCACAGGGAAAGAATCTAAAATAGCGATCACTGTTCATGAACCAACACTATCAGCGGTTATTGAAATAAATTCTCCTGATTACCTCGTAGATATTTATCAAAGTTCGATTAGATCCGTGTTAGGATGGCCTGAAGTCTCACTTGTTTATAATGGAGTTTCAGAACCAAAAATAGAAGAATTTAAAACGAGTGAAGAAAAATTCATTAAAGATCCAGAATATCGAAGAAAAAATCCATGGAGATATATAATATTTGAATCTGATTCAAACGACGATATATATTACTTTACCGATTTTGATGGTAAAGGGATTCCCAAGATGACTAGATCAGTATTTAATGTTATCTTTACGCCAGAGGGGAGGCATCGAGATATTGTTGATGAAAAATTTTTTAAAGAATTTTTAGATCCTTTTAAACCTGAATACGATAAAACATTTAATGATTTAAGAAGTTTACTTATTTCATTATCTCAACATTACAACGATAACGTAAAGCAGCAAATAATCAAGTCAATAAAACATTTAAATGGGATGTTACTCGATTTATACATCGCCAATCGAAGTATTATAAACTCTGCAACTAGTGAAGTAAGTAATGTTTTCACAGATCTAGAACGTAAGCAATTATTCCTTGATCATTATAAAATAACAGAAGATGAATCACAAATATTTGTTATACCAGATTTAAATAACGCTGAGATGAAGAAATCATTAAATGATCTTATTGAAGAATATTATCTGGGAGTAATTGAATCGTGGAAAAAAATAACCCCACCACCGGCTATACTAAAACACAATAACAACCCCTTTGGTGCCGGACGTCATATATCGCCAGGCATTGTAAATATAACAACAACAATTGCAGTCAATCTGGTATGTGATGTTATTGAAGGTAGCTATCAGGTAGATCTTTCTAAGTCTAGCCAGGCCCAGCAAGGGTACATATTATACAGTTTTAGCCCGTTGGCACCTCCCGGTTGGTTAATTGTATCAGAACCAATTAACCCGTGTACCTGCGAGTTCATAATCCGTTATTATCAAGGATACACTTTAAACTTACAGACCAAAGCAATCGCATTCTGGACACAAGAAATGAAGAACTAAATATAAACCTGTATGTGAAATCATAATGCGTTATCATAATACGTTTTTATCATAACAAAAAAAAATATCCGGATGTCTATAATACTGTATTCTTTGTTTACATAAAATCCGTGCACAATCGAAATCTATTATCTAGAAGGCTGTGGCTGCATATTGATTATTCCATAACGGCTGTGCGTAAAGTTATTTTAAGAACATCCGCTATATGACTAAATCAATATCCTTGGTTACGGCTTACGCATAGACTCAATGTTATACAGAATTATATATATTTTTTGGAAACTAGAAATATAAAATCCCATTTTACACAGAAAATTGTGGTTTTTGTTAAGAACATTGTAGTTTTTAGGAAATAGGCTATTGGTAAACACATACTAACTTTTTCAGTATGTATTTATAACAAGGTCCGATAGCTCGATTGATAGCGCGTAGAAACTCTCATCCGGAGGGTCATGGTTCGAAACCCGAGAAAGACAAATTGTCTGAGGGAGGCGATTTTAGGCCAAGATTTATAATTTATTGGGGGCTCCAGCCCCCCCGTCTTTAAGTACACCAATCCACTACGTCAACACGTGGTGGATTCATTTTTGTGAATCACCCATTGGTTGATCGTTATGGGTTGGTGTGCTTAAAGGCGGCATTTCATCATCATCATCATCATCATATCATCTCATCAAAAATATACAGCGAGGGGTGATATGAGGTCGTGACCTTGTGACTTCACTAAAGGGGTACCCCACACAAGGGCCATTCCAAAAGACACAATCGCAAAACAAAAAATAAACCTAATGAGATTCCAGGTCACAAAGACCAATCAGCCTTTGAGTTCTTAGAGTTTCGGTTACGGATATCTAGGAATTCTTGTAAGGCAATAAACAGAATCTGATTGGTCACTAAAATAAGACCTACACGTGTATAAACAACCCTCTGAGTTCCTAGAGTTTCGGTTACGGATATTTAGGAATTCTTTCGGGGGTAAACAAATAACACCTACAGACAGCCCTCTGAGCCTCTAAAGTTTCGGTTACGGATATTTAGGGGTCTCTTGGGGGTAAATGTCTAAACAAGGATTCGGAACCTCATTAGGTTTATCTGATACAACTATGGAATGGTAGACCGAATATCACCCCGCGCTGTATATTTTTGTTTATTTTTATATTAAATAAACACTTATTATATAATGAATTTTGAAAATATCAATGTCATTGTTTCTGCGATTAAAAAATTACAACATAACGGTATCAATGTATCTGATTATCTTAATGCTGAAAAGATTCTATGTGATTTTGACTCATTACAACAACGAAAGAACGAGAACAGATTTACGCTATCCGCTGATTACAAGTTTATGAAAATTATCCAACAAGGAATGTTAAAATTACTGGCAACTGTCATTGATGATCAAATAAAATTGTTTGTGCCTCTCTCAAACGCTATTGACAAAATCAAGCTAGAATTATCTCATGAATACGAACAGAAAAAGATCATGAACTTTCGTATAAGACAATTAAGAGAACATTGTGAAAATACTAGTGAAAATGACAGCGACAATGATGGACCATTGACTGTAATTATGGCTAAACAAAATCCTTGGGAAAATTAACATTCTGCTTAGTATAATGCAACCTACATACGTGGATATTGTATCCCAACCATTATGTTTCAGTAGGTATCAAGTACAATTGCACATTGTGTAATGTTTTCGTTGAGTTTGCTAGTTTTCGTTAGGTGAAAACCCCAGGAAGGTTAACTGGAATTAACATTAGGTTTTAAATTTATCGATCAAAAACCGGTTTTTTCCAGTTCCTTTGCGCGTATTATATGCATTTTTATGATAAAAAATCCGGAAAAAACCAGTTTTTCATCGATAAATTTAAAACCTAATGTTAATTCCCGTTAACTTTCCTGGGGTTTTCACCCTCAGAATTTGTCAAAATCTGACTGATTTTCACTGATTTTTGGTTATTTTTCATGCAAAAAACGAGATTTTCGAACAAAAAATGCGGTTTTCAGAACAAAATCAACGAAATAAAAAAAACCATTAAATATTTATAAAATTTATTTTTATTTGCAATACTGTTGAGATCCAAATTCACTGGTATGGACAATCAGGATAGCTTTTGACATTAATTCGTATAAACGGATAACTACAATCATTATGCTTGACGGAGTGCTAAATTATTTGGTAACATTAAAAATACGGTAGACTAAATGTATTGAAACCTAATTTTTTGTGCAAATCTTTTGGAAAAGGAAGATTTTTGTATATTTTCTGCCACGTATTGTACTGAAGGTGGTACTATGTCAAAATATTTGGCAGCAGAATTAATTGACTTGAACACAATTTCTTCACCATCTGCATTTACAGATTTAACAGGTCTTGCAAATCGTGCACCGCCAGTGTTTCCAAACTTACAGTTTTCACTTTGCGTGATAATACGTAGATTTCCAAGTGAATTGTCAAGCTTATTGCCGTTGATGTGGTCAACCACATACCCATCTTTGATCAATCCAAAATAACACTCATAGGTAAATCTATGTGATAAATAATTTTTATTTCCTTTGGTATCAGTAGTAAATCTAAGATAACCAGTTTTGGTAACACTACCGACTGGTTTTTTCAATCTGCAATTCCTGATGATACCATTACGAGATGCTTCATAATTGGTAATGATTGGATGTGACACAAACTCATTTTGTTCCATTTATATATAATATTTATTTGTCAAAATCATTGTTTTTTGAAAATCTAGCCAAATAATCTTCTTCGGTTTTTATAGGAGAGTCAGCGTTATATTTTTTATCGTAATATCGTTTCAACTGTCTGTATTTTTTACCACCGCATTGCGCACATTGTTGAGTTTTTCCTCGCACTCCAGCGCTACAAACAATACACGGTTTTGGTCCTAGACTTCCATTTCTGACGCATTGCATATGATAACTACAGTATTCATTCACACATGTTCTGTTACACGGAGATGTATAACCGATTTTTAACCAGTGGCAATGATTTGGTTGAATCATATACAAAAAGATTAATGTTCAATTAAATATATATTTGCCTTAATTATAATATGGAAGAATTATCCGCGATTGAACCCTACGCAACCAGATTCGATCTTGACAGACTACCCGAGTATAAACTTAGTATTTCGATGCAAGATCTAGCTTTAACGAATGCGGATAAAACTAAACGTATCCGTGAGGCCAAGAAGGAATTTCGTGACGATGGTGCAGTTCATACATGGTCAACATTCAGGATAGGACATATCGTTAATATGATGAATGACAAACGAGGAAAAGTAATTATTAATCACCTTGATAATCAAAAATATTTTATTTTAATAAAATTTATTGTAAATGCAGAAGAAGATATCTGGATTATTCGTGATAAGCGTGATCCAGTCCGTGTGCAGTCCGGGGGTAATATTGTTTTCTTAAATAACAGATCCAAACCTGGAATACTTACTGGCATTGATAAACCGTATTGTGAGAAATCGTACCCTGTAACTGCGGTTGTGTATGGAATATTTCCGCTGAATGATAAACCTAATGTTGCAGATCTCAAGCCAATGAAAATATCAAGAATAAACTGTGTAGCTGAACGAGTTACAGAACATTTTACAAACGCGATACGTGGTAATGGCTTAACAGATTTAAGACTTAAAAAAATAAATGCCTGGGCAGAGTCGGTTAAAGATACCGGAGCGTCTATCAGCGACGTTGCTGAACTAGAGAAAAAATTAAGATTTCCAATAGCAGTAAAAACGTTAACCGGAGAGATTTTGTACAAACCGAAATATATAAAAAATGGAACTCCGATAGATATTATTGATCATAACGCGCACGCATGGACTGCTGCAGTAACAATATTTCCACGAGATAGAACGGTTAAATTTTATGACGGTGATATCTTTGATTTTATTAAAAATATTAGTAAAACCGATCCTGTTTCTGTTTGGTTATTTCAGAGTTCGGAATATAATCATTATGATCAATTTGTACGACCCAATGGTGATATTTATCGTACAGAATCTCTCCATGAGGAAATGGAACATCTTGCGCAACGCCTTTGGCGTGAATATACCTCTGATGATGTCATAGTTAGACAATTATTGAATAACTGTTTTACTGTTCCGTCAGTCGCTGCTCATTTCGCTCAGGAGAAAAATTCATGGAAAACGACACGATCGGAATTTCTTGAAGATGTCAAGAAAAGTTGTATAGAATATGGGCACGGTGGATTATGGAACACCAAATACGATTACAATGATGTTATCTCGGTTGATATGATAGCGTGTTATCCTGGGAGTTTTCTTGGATATGGAGCATGTTCTAAATACTTTAAGAGATTCGGACATCCTACACATGACATGACCAGGGTTGCAATAAACGGACCCTTACCAGATTTTGACTTAACAGGATTTGCTCACGTAGAATCATTCGAGTTTAGAGAAGATCTCCATGCGATTACTTATGCTTGGTTCGGAAAACATTTTTCAGAGCGATGTTGGGTTCCGATAGTACTATTGCGATATATGCTTGATGTTGGATTTTTAATATCGTTGAGAGTAACTGAAGCGATTATATTGTATAGTTCACAGAAGCAAGTTTGGTTACCAGAACCGGACAGATTTAATATCGATGATACCAGGAAAGAATTCCCTGATATTGATGAAGATCATGTCATTAAAATAAATAAATGCAGGAACGAGCATGATGAGAAACTTGCAAAAGATCTCGGTAGAAGGATAATCGGTAAGTTTACACAAGGAGGATCACATGATCATAAACGAACGTGTACAAGATTGATTATGGACGATGCTGAACTCGATTTTATAATCGCTGATACGATGGAGAAAAACACATTTATAAACAGATGTAATGCTTATTTATCAGATGGAACAAAACTAGGTACCATTGTGAGCTATACTGATGGCGACTCACCACAGTTTACTCATTTAAGATCTTCGATGTTAGCGTACGTTTCGATAAACCTACTATCGATGATAAATAAATTTCCTCGTTACGCTGTCAGAGTCGCTACGGATTCATTTTATGTACATAAAAAATATAAAGATTTATTAAAACTCGGTAATGGTGAATGGGGGACATGGAGGATAAAACAAGAAAATATACTTAGTTATTCTGAATCTGCCGATGTTGAAATTGCGGAGACATATTACAAAAATAATAATCAAATATCAAAATCATCTGCACCATCTGTGCATGATCCTGTATCTAGACATAAAACCGTTTATCTTAATGGGTGTGGTGGTTCAGGTAAAACAACTCGTGCGATTAATTTATTTATAAATAATACATCAGATATAATTGTTTTAACGCCTACACATAAACTTGCTAGAGAAATAAAGCAACGAGGAGTAAAATCATGTACATATCACAGTTTCTTTAGATGGTGCGGAGATACATGGACTCCATCACGGATGGGTGAGAAATATATACCTAAAATTATCATTTGGGACGAGGTATGCACGGTGTCGTTAGAAACACTAAAAACATTTCTTGATTGGTTGTTACTAAAGAATACTGCTGTGATTATGTGTGGCGATAATGGTCAACCACCACCCTTTGCTGGACAGTCTCCACATGAATGGTTGAAAACATTTGTAGATTATTATGAAGAAATAAATGATGACCATAGAGCTATTGATGAACCGCTAAAAGAGCTTAAAAGATTAATCAGACTGCAGCCAGATCAAATACAATGCGAGATTCTGCGTAAAGTAATTGCAGAAACTTCTATGAATGAATTTTGGACTTTATGGAGACCTGCTGATTTGATAGTCGCCAGTAGAAAGTTCGTGATGAACTACAAAAGAAATTATTTATGTTACATAAAGAAAAGTTTCCGGATCTACCTGTACCTTTGTGTTATCGTCCAGCAGATAATCGACGACAAAATATTGAAGTTGAAATACCAAGTAGAGACGCTGAAAATGTCCGAGTACAAAATCTTGTCTTGAATGATATCGTGTTGGTTGTTGTTGATGTTGTTGAGAGCGCGTTGAACATGGATAAATCGCCATGGACGTTAGGATACGCTATAACGATTCACTCGTCAAAGGGATTAACTATAACTGATACTAGAATCTGGATTGTAGATGATCGTATTGAATGGTCAAATTTAGTCTATCTCGCCGTATCTCGAGTCAGGAGAATATCGCAACTGCGTAGAGTTATTGTAGATTACGTAATAACTGAAGAAATCACTAACAATATCGATATCAATAAAAAAATTAGTCAGCTATAAACAGTGTGACAAAAAAATAAGCGTGACTTTGATCTTGATGCTGAATTTATTATAACATTAAGACAACAACAGAATAATCATTGCGCAAGTTGCAACTGTAATATGTCATGGCAGTGTTTTAATCCAAGACAATTTACCGTAGACAGAATTAATAGTGATCTCGGTCACACACGTGAAAATGTAATGCTGACTTGTCTTGATTGTAATCGACGTCGAGGCTCTGGACGTCTATAAAATTGAGCTTGGTGGTAATTGCGTATCCTCAGGAATTACTTGTAATTGTTCACGTACAAATCCACGTTGAGGGGCTGTAGAATCTGGTCTGTATATTGGAGGTCTACCAGTGGATCTAACCACGCTAGAAATTTTATGTGTAGTCACACTCCAGATAGGATCGGTTGCTCTTTTTTTTACCACCTTCAAGTTCGCCAGGTTCATATAAATATCTTACAGTTACATTACCTAATACTGGTTGAGACAAAGATTCACGTCGTTGTATTTGTATATATATATTTTTTGATCGCATTAGAAGGTTTCATGGAAGTTGCACGAGTAATTTCATTATTCAACGCAGCTGTCACACTCGGTAATCTTGCAACCCATTCACGAGATCTATCCTTGAGGTCAGTAGATATTTCCTTTGCATATTGGTATCCAAATAACCGCTCAGCAAGTGTTCTATTAAATCTTTCAACGATTGCCTGATCACGATGAATTTCAGTATGTCCTCGTCTGAT
>JAECUM010090794.1:0-22711 GCA_016617855.1 Megalonaias nervosa
TAGATATATATTGTTACGTATATGTGATTTAATTGTTTGTGTGTTAGTTTTAAATTCGCTTTTATTTTATTTTAATTTCATTACGTTATTGTAATGATAACTTTATTCACTGGATTTGACTTTTTCAGAAGGTTCAGTTTTCTGTTTTGACCTGATAACAACGCAGTTCGATTGCTACATTTTTATTTTTAGCTAACCTAGTTCTTGACCTTGGTTCCGATTTTGTAAACATTGAATGAAAATGATTGGTCATTACCAAGGTCATATTCAGCCCACGTGTTAGTCTGTTGTAAACAGTTTTATTCTTAAATTTATTTCCAGTGTGGGAATCTGATTCTTATATAAGGCTATTCTAGCCTACATGCAAACTGGCATTTTTTTTTTTACTGCGCTGTTCAAGTTAAGTGACCACGTGAGCCATCATCTGATCTAAAATCGCGTGTTAAAACAGACATTTTTTAGTGGATTTGATCAGTCGTAAATATATACCTTCGGGCTCAAGGTATTTGTCTTGTTGTTGCCATTTGAGTTGATTTTCGTATTTAAAATAATTTATTCACCCTGGAAAATACTCTTTTTCAACGAAATTCTTGGACAAAGACATTCACTAAATTATTCGGAATTCAAAGGCCGGAATTATATTCTTGGTGACTTAACAAGGAACTGTTGACACATCAACACAAACTGGTTATAGAGGACGTCATCGCCATCCATATTGGAACTTCATCGAGATTCGAATTTGGATTCAATTAGAACTTTTAGTGACAGGACTTATATTTTTGAATTCTACGATTAATTTTTGGATTATATTCACAAACCGTAAGTCCTATTTCATATTTGTACTTTGTTTTCTAGGGAAATGAATTATTTTGTTAAATTTATAAAGCTTGTTGACTTCACTCTTTTCTTTTGTTACTTTAGTATGAGCCTACACGTAACAATATATATATATATATATATATATATATATATATATATATATATATATATATATATATATATATATATATATATATATATATATATATATAAAGTTTATTTCTTGACCTCAGGTCACAATTAACATTTTCTATAAAAAAAAATTCATAATGGAAAATGACCTTCCAGAATGATCCTGATGTGCACAAAATAAAAACAATGATCTGTAAAATTCACCTTGGAAATTCCAAAACTTGACCCAAATAAACATATTAACTTCTTCTATTAATAATAATTCTGATTTTGAAACCATACATGTAGATGATAATTTAACTATGTATTAGTTCTTTACATTGAACAAAATAAATAAGTCAATCAGGTCAAGCAGAAATGAATGCAATTTTGGACAAAGTCAAGTCCAACATACAATGTTACATAACAATAGCATGTAATGAAATAAAAAAATTAAAACACTAACTTACAAACAATGTAAATTAGGTATACATAAAAACATGCGATGATGAAAATACTGAATATAGACATTACAATATCATGTAATGAAATAAAAAAAAAAAAAATAACTAACTAACAAAGCAAATTAAATATAGATAACATAATGAAAATAGAATACCAAATACGAATACCATAGATATAAAGTGGTATGTACATTCAACGAGATTAAAATGTATTGCATAGGGTGAAATGAACATAGTGAAAGAATTAAAACACGTAAAGGTGGAAAATATCAGACAATGGACGCGCATTATTATTCCACAATAAAGTAAATTTCAAATTATTTTAGTCTTAGATCAGATAAACGGCCAAACCTTGGCTGCAGGGAACGGCGACAACATTGACGACTAAGATCCAAACGTAATAGTCTCTACATTTCTAACCGGATCGGGCCTCCATCGTTGCCTGCAGCGTCGAGGTCTCCAAATTACTGATCAACATGTGTTGTCTCTGATGCGATAGAATTCAAATTAAAATGAATTTAGCCCAGAACCTTACCATTGTGTTGCGATTCTATTTATGCAATGAATTATTCAACACACATTATTCAACACACATTATCGAAGCAAGCATCGTAAATGCATTTAAAGAGATCAAATAAAATATACCATGTTGAAGTTCAACTTTTTTGGCATACAAGATATTCGTCATTTGATAATAAAAGTCTCTAAAATTTTACAGTGATGACTACAATGATGGCTACAGTGATGTCTCTATCAGCAGATACAGACCATAGTATGATATTTAAGTTCGGTCGAATCACCTACGCTGTACAACAGTTTAATGCTTTATTTCCTACAGGCATTTAAAAGACAACATGTATCATAATTCCTCAAGTCGGTATACAAATTTCATTTTTATTTCCATGTGCGAAATCTGCGTACAGAATATAAAATACATTTAGTTGATAATGAAACAATTTTAAAAAATAATATCATAGACATGAATCAATTCAATTTGAGCTGCAAGAATTTTAATATTCCAATACAGGATGACCGTAGACGCTAAATGGAATAATAAAGGATGTCCGCGAATAAGGTACAGATGTCGAATGTTTGAAACACAGCTAACTATATCATTCATAGTAAGTCACTATCAGAAATAATTACACCGTGAATGAGACGTGTGTTTATAATTGTAATTGAATAATGAATGACACATACACCATACTCACGCGCATAATGTCCAGCAATGGATTCAACAGAATCATGTGCACATACCTCAACAAAGAATATAAGAAAATAATCTCCTTCCTAAATGGGAACAATTAGAGCTTGTAATTTTTGCGTGTAATCAAAGGTAAATCAATGTATGGAACTAATAAATAAATCAGACTGATATATGGTTCTATCACCGGGGGTGGGTCGGGGCAATGTATGACATTATGAACAATCTTTGAAGATCGTAATGTTCACCAGCAACCTAAGTGTATGCGTAACTGACTATCACTCATCTACCGATATTTTATTATATTTATTCCAGAATGGAACAGATTATATGCATCTCTTGGCCTCCAGTCAATGAAAACAGGGCTTATCCAGTTCCAAAGATTTTGTTGAGTGGTCAAGGAGCAACCACGCATGGCCCACTCCTTCCATTCTACTGAAGGATCCCTCGAGAAACAATTTTCCTCGTAGACCCATTGTTCCCGAGCCTTTGACCTCTCACTGTGAGTAATTCAGTATAGTCCTCAGTGCCAAGGTTATCATCGACCGTGGAATCCGTTTTGGACAAACCCCATAAAGTTCTGCGACTCCCCGTAGAATAGCTAAATGCATAATAACTGAGCCAAGTAATAATCATATAAGTTACGCCTGCGCGCGCATGAATTGGCATCTTTAGACATTAAATTATTTCATCAGAACTACTGTACGAGATTATTATAAAATAGACACATTCGTATAATTACAAATCAATGGTCTTTAAATAAGTAATAGAACAGAGTGAGAAGCAACAAGCATTGTAATATTTATTTCCCCATAACACAAAATGAAAAATTAAAAAAGGAACTTGCGAATTAAATCCCAAATAATCCTAGATTTACAGACAAGAATTTTAATGATTACAGTTCTGAATAAACTTTAGTGGAAATCCAGATTAAATCTAATGATGGAATGGTTGATGTTCCTGTGATGGCCCGTGTCGAATGTTGTGACAACAGTCATTTGTTCAATCACAATAATACCATCCGTGAATATATCCTTATTTATACTCACACTATAAATCCAAGTTTCTATTTCCAGGAATGTTAATTTTGAGCACTTTGTATTTCCAGAGATGAATGAACTTGAATTAAATAATTTGAATAAATAAATTCCAGCCCAAACGAAATTCTGAACACAACAATATTACAATTGATTCTACTCAGATCTTAAACCACGAATGAATAATTTCTAGAAAAACAAGATTATATAATCCTCTACTTGACGTCAGGTCACAATTAACAATTTCTAACAATATTAACTAGTGGAAAATTTTATTCTATGAGGCTCCAAATGTTGCAAAATAAAATCTTAATTATAATTGCTTAAATTATAATACAGAATGTGGAATACATCAGGTAGACCAGGTACATTTATAGTGGAATTGAAATAACCTAGAATATTAACATATACTCATAGAGAAAATTTTGGCTACGTATTAGTTGTTTACAGAATAAAAAGTAATCAATGATTCATGTTAAGTAAAAAATGAACTTGGTTTTGGATAAGGTCAAGTCCAAAATACAATGATCAATAGTATAAAATGGAATTATAAAAAAAAAATTTCAAAAATGAACAAACAATGCAAAATCATTATTCATAACAGTCCATTAATCTGTGCCGATAAGAAAAATATCTCTGGATTATAAGAACTCTAACATTACTCATCATCAAATGCATGCAACATATAATTAAATTCAAATAGTCTGTTCAGCTACAAACATGAATAACTTGAAATAGATTATAGTATATCTATTAGCATGGTGCTATGTGATATATGTCTGACTTTCTAGAAAATTTAAAATATATCCATAACAATAATTCTATAAAACAATTCTAATCACCTAAAATGGATAACAAGAATTAATACCATTTTATATTTCCCACATCTCTACAGATGAAGATTCCTTCCATAAAGTGGACAGCTTTATGACAAAACCCGTCTGACATCCTGGTGACGTGGCCTTTCCATCTCGAATGTGATTTTATCAGCAACATGTGGATGCTTGGAATACCTGTCCGTGTAAGAACCTCAGTGTCTGGGGCCCTGTCCTACCATCTTATCCTCATCAGTTTTCTCGGGCAACTTATGTGAAACTAATTCATTTTCTTGGCATGGCGTCTGTACACTGTCCAACGTTTGTAAGCGTACAGCAGGATATGCAACACAATGGCTTTGTATACCAAAGTTATGTTTGTAAACTGATCTTTCTGCTCTCACGCATTTCCAAATTAGTGTGCAAGAGGCAACATTTGCTTAGCAATTCTGTCATTGGTTTCATCATCGATGTTGGCTACTCGTGACAGCGTTGCCGAGACAGGTGAACTTGTCCACTGCCACGAGGTTTTGGCCATTTACTTTTATGATAGGCTCTACGTAAGGCTTTCCTGTTGCAGGTTGGTGCACCACATGTCTACTTGATATTTAATTTTGAGATAAAAAAAAATTGACACACGCCAAAGTGAAATGGTTCATGCTGTATTGAATGTCAGATTTGATATTCAGGGAATAGTCGTCTGCAAATAGGATATCACGAACAATCATTGCTTGTAATTTTGTCTTCGCCTGTATTGAAGATATTGTCATCATCTAATGTTAATGCCAGTGTCATGGTCACGAAGAGCACTAAGGAAGTATTAGTTCGACACAATTTTAAACAGTAAATGTATATCCTACATATGCTGTTTCAAATTATGTATTCTGTCAAATTAATGGCGTGTTCGTGCTTATAATGATTGCAAATTTATTTATTAGAATCTTTCCTATTTATTTCGTTTATTTATGCATTCAAGTGTGAATTTGCGGCCTGGTCAAGCTTGCAGTCTGGTTTAGATAGTCGGTTGGCAATCAACACTCTCCATTTTCCGACCTCTCCGTCGTTTTAAGGCATTTTTATGGCAGCACCTCAGTGCTAACATATATAAAAAGTGTTGGCATATTTCCTTAAATATCTAGCCTACTAAGCGACTTGAACGTCATGACTTACACATTTGTCCTGTCATTCAACAGATTTTCCAAGGATTTCTGGTTATTTATAAACAGGCTGTTCTAGATCGTTGTTGTTTCGTTTCCTTTTTTCCATGAACCAATCATTTATGAAATTCTTGCGATATGTTTTTCTTGTATTTGTTCTCCATGACCTTTTCCCCTTTACCCATTTTTAATCAATATCATCAGAAATAAATGACAATTACAAACAGAAAAGATGTTATTCAGAAATGTATATATTTTAGTAGTTTGTAATTCAAACTGCGCTTGTTTTATGCTGGATCTGCCAAATAATCACAGTTTTCTGGCTTTGTTTTCATTTATTGCTAACTCACAGATGTAACATATGTTCCCCAAAGTAAAATGTTGCGCATCTATGTCTTGTTTAGTGCTGATGTCACAGTGCCCCAGATCCAAACATACTGTGAAGCTAAGGCTCTCACGGTGCTGCAGACCCAAGCTAATTATAGTTAGTGGGAACATCATTTGAGATGAAAAGGCAGGACACTAATACTGGAGGCGGTAGAGTTAGAGTAGACTTTTGGTTAAGTTCAGTTTGGATCTAGAAGATCGAAAAGTGTTTGCTCATTGGTAGTTGTATAGATATGAAATTGCAAATAAGGAATATTGTGTTACTGATACCACAGGGAATCACACTGGCTTGGCGATTTACTCATGAAATGGAATATGTTTGGCTGTTAAAGCTGTCCAGAATTATACCTGCGGCACACATTCCTAGACGTCTCAGGCACGAGAGCATATTAAGATGTGTGATAACTTTGCTTTTCATAGTTACAATGATATTTTCAAAATCAGAGTATATAACATACGTAATATTTCATTGTTGATAGTTTTGAATTTTCAACGAAACCTTCATTTGTCTTTATATTTACTGAGTTAATCACATTGTACAAATAGATTGTGTGCTGATAATTGTTCTGGTGCATGAAAAAAAGAAGCATTGGTTTATGTTTTAACCACAGTATAGTTTATTTTACTTATCTCTGATGAGATCAATTTTGGAAACAAAATTATTAGATTTAGAAATGCATCGATCCTGTGACCTTTGGGGTATGTATCAGACGCTCTTCAAACTGAATTACCTCGGTCACATTATTACGAGTATATGCTCTTAAAATAAGTATCAGAAGAGAGTGAAAAGCAGCAACCTTCGTACAATTCAACAAATAATTTATTTTCCTACAATACCGAGTAAAAATGTAACATAAAGGAACTTACGGTACTACGAATCAAATCCCAAAATGATCCTATAATTACATACACAAGACCTAATAAATTAAAGTCCTGAATAAAATTCAGTAGAAGTCCAAATTAACTCCAAAACTGAAGGCGATGATGTGTCTGTGGTATCTCTTAGAGTGTTATTGTGTCAACAGTCTTTTGTTGAATCACACTAATATAATTCCAGGTTTGAATTCACTATAAATTCCAGTGAATGTCTCTCTCCAAGAATTGTATCGAAGCACTTATTTCCAGAGAAAATAATCACTTGAAATCAATAATTTGAACAATTAGATTACTGGACACAACATATAATACAACTCGATTATGCTAGAACTTAAAGCACGAATGAAAAATCCTCTCAGTTACAAGATTATATAGTTCTCTACTTTATCTCAGGTCACAATTAGCATTTTCTATATATATAAAACTATTACCTAATGAAAATTAACCTTCTAGAATGATCACGATGTTTACAAAATTTAAAATATTAGTCATTATTAGAAACCAGAACCTGAATTATGTCAAATACACTAAGGAAATTCCAAAACATAGACCTGGACCCAAATAAACATATTTACTTGTATTAATAATAATCTGATTTTAACCCATACACATAGAAAATACTTTAGCTATGTATTAGTTGTTTACAGAATAAAATAAAAAATCCATTCAGGTTCAGCAGAAAATGAATTCAATTTTGGACAAGTTCAAGTCCAACATACAATGTTGCTTTATAATAGCATGTAATAAATAAACCAAAGCATAAAAAATAACTAACAAACAATGCAGATTAAATATACAGAACACTTCCCCTCATAAAAGGAAAGATTTACGCAATAAAGCTTTCTTTTTACAATAAGTCAAATATACATATGGTACAAATTACACAAGATGAAATCTTATGAATGACACAAAATAGACGTGAAAAATATATTTCTAAACACGTAAAAGTGCATCTGCTATTATATTATCTTTTCTCTTGACGTGCCTGGTGTCAATATTACATTCTGCAACATCATAATCCACCTTAATAATCTCTGAAGTTTGTTCCTCATCTTGCCAATGAAAGTAAGGGGGTTGTGATCACCAAACACAAATATCTGAGAAGGAACTGAATTAATATAGACTTCAAAGTTTTGTAATGCCAATATCAAAATCAAACATTCCTTCTCGATTGGACCGCTCCGGTGACCAAGTGGATAGAGCGTCAGCGTCGAATGCGGGAGGTCACTGGTTAGAACCCCGGACGAGTCATACTAAAGACTATAAAAATGGTACTAACAGCTGCCTTGCTAGGCGCTCAGCATTAAAAGGTTAGTGTTAGGACTGGTCTGCCTGGTGTCAGGATAATGTGACTAGGTGGGACATAATGCTACATGTCTATGGCCTGATGCCTCAGTGCTAGACATTACTATAAACTGCCAAACTGCAGACATCGTAGCGATATGACTGAATATTTTTAAAGCTACGTTAAAAATCCACATCACACACACACACACACACACACACACACACACACACGCCTTCTCGATTGTAGAACAATTTCTCTGGTGCTTCTTTAATTTCTTAGAAAAATAGCACATTGGATGATCTACACCATTTTTGTCTTCTTGAATCAATACAGCTCCAACCCCAGCATCACTTGCATCAACAGACATTTTAATTGATTGACTGAAATTTGGAGCTGAAAAAACTGGTGTACTCTTAAGTATGGCCTTTAACTTAACAAAAGCCTCCTGACATTTTTCAGACCAATGAAATTTGGTTTTCTTGCTCAATAAATTTGTCATGGGTTATGGAAAAATTGAAACAAAAATTTCCGATAGTATCCAGCCATACCCAAATATCGCATCAGTCGCTCTTTACTAATGGGGCACAATGAATTCAGAGATAACCTTGACCCTATAATCTATAGGGTTTAACGTGTCCAAGTCTAACAATATGTCCTAGAAATGTTGCAGAAGTATGGCAAAACTCACTTTTAGATAAATTGATTGTTACATTTGCATAAGCGAGTCTTTCAAAGAATTTCCGATTTGTCGCTGAATGATCTTTCCAGGTGTCTTTGTGGATGATAACATCATCAATGTAAGCATCACAATTATTTAGACCGGATGCACTCGTGTTCATTAAACGTTGAAAAGTACTACACAAACCTTTCATCCCAAACTGCATAACTTTATTTTGATAAAGTCCATCTGGAGTCACGAATGCGGATATTTCCTTTGCCCTTTCCGTCAGTGGAATTTGCCAAAATCCGTTCAGACGGTCACAATTTGGTGACAATTTTCAATGCAGTCATCAATTCTTGGTAATGGAAGTGAATCTGTTTTAGTCACTCTGTTCACCTTTCTATAGCCAGAGCACATGCGGAAAGTATTATCCGGTTTCGGAACAATTATACATGGTGAAAACATTTGTTACTCCAAAGTGAATACAGCCCGATTGCATTACATCGCTTAAATCCTCACTGTGTGGCACAGGTACAACCAAATTAATTCCATGATTAATTGGCTATTTCTAATAACATAATGGTATTCCTCTAATAAATTTACATTCCAAGAGTACTAACACTATAATTTTAATATAAATTTTGTTCTTAACTTTGTAACGCAGAAATACCTAATCTGAAGACAATTTTGAAGAATGAGCAAGAGAGACAGAACTTTGTCACCATACTGAAAAGTTCTCTCTATTGTAGTTCTGTCATACCTTCATTTCAATTTTGACTTGAATTGCTGGATGCCTAACACATATATAACTTGCTGGAAAATTCCAGACATAAAACTTAACGCTGAATCAAACTGGGTAGATTGAGGAAGGCCAAACTGATTTTTAAAAAAAAAAAAACTTTATCAAAGCTTTTACTATTGTTTAAGTTGTAATATTCCTCAAAGGAATTGCCTCTTGGAATCATGTAGGCGCACACATTATGATCAATAAATATTGGTTACCTGGCTTGGTCTTAGGTAAGGGACCGACACAATATATCATTATTCTGCTATATGGTTCATCAAATGCCGGAATAGGTAACAAATACGCCTTAGGTATCTTCTGATTGGGTTTTCCTACCATTTGACAAGTGTGACAAGATCTGCAGTATTTACAAACATCACTTTTAATTTTTGGCCAATAAAAATGATTCAAGATCTTGTGATAAGGCTTATTGATCCCGAAATGACCAGCCAAAGGAGTTTCATGGACCAGACTAAGAATTCTACGATTTTTCAACTACAATTTCATAGTTTACTGACTACTCGTCACCAGTAAGATACCTCAGGTGGTCTCCATTATCTCATAAGAACCCCACTTGTAACAAAATAACAACCAGGTACTTCTGTGGCGTCAGTTTCACTGATAAATAAACAGGAGATTTTAGGATCTTTTTTCTGTTTGACGACAAGTGATTGTTGTTTGTCAGCCTGATTAGAATAAAGATAATGAATAGTTTAAAGAGGATAACTGTGATCAATACCTTCTGAATGATCCAAACAAGGAATAAAAGTGGATTCTCT
The DNA here is from genome assembly GCA_016617855.1 of Megalonaias nervosa. Taxonomy (NCBI): domain Eukaryota; kingdom Metazoa; phylum Mollusca; class Bivalvia; order Unionida; family Unionidae; genus Megalonaias; species Megalonaias nervosa. The sequence goes on from JAECUM010090794.1 coordinate 10,383, forward strand.
TAGAGTGTTGTTGTGTCAACAGTCTTTTTTTGAATCACAATAAGATAATTCCAGGTTTGAATTCACTATAAATCAAGTGAATGTCTCTGTCCAAGAATTTTATCGAAGCACTTTTGTATTTCAAAAAGACAATAATCACTTGAATTCAATAATTTGAAACATTATATTCCAGCCAGAAATAATACTGAGCACAGCATATAATACAACTTGATTGTGCTAGAACTTAAAGCACGAATGAAAAATCCTCAGTTACGAGATCATATAATTCTCTACTTTACCTCGGGTCGCAATTAACATTTTCTACAAACAAATATTACTTAATGTAAATACCCTTCTAGAATGAGCATGATGTTTACAGAACCAAACAAATATTTATAATTATAAACCAGAACCTGGACTATGTCAAGGAAATACCAAAACCAAGACCTAGACCCAAATAAACATATTTACTTCTGTTCATAATAATTCTGATTTTAAACCCATACACATAGAGAATAATTTAGCTATACATTAGTTGTTTACAGAATAAAATACAAAAGTCAATTCAGGTCAAGCAGAAAATGAACTCATTTTTGGACAAGGTCAAGCCCAACATACAATGTTACATTACAACAGCATGTAATGAAATAAAGAAATTGAAAAACTAACTTACAAACAATGTAAATTAAGTATACATAACTACATGCGATGAAGAAAACACTCAATATAGACAAAACACATACTGTGAATTCACTAATTTTCGTAGGGTACTACTTTTCTTTTCAATTTTATGCTTTCTTCGAATATCAAATTTTGAGAGAAACATTTTTAAATGATTGCACCCATTATCCAATCCAGGAATTTACGTACCAACTAAAATGCCATTTCCAGCTAAACCGCCAAATAGTGTTTGTCTTCTCGGCAGGACCACATGGACTAAATACCGGGGGTATTTTAACGATAGTCTTGTGCGCCATTTTCTTTGAGTTTAATTTTATATTTCCCTCTATACATAAGACATTTCATTTTGTTCAAAAGTGCGCCAGTTTTTTATGACTTTAATGTAGGAAAACTGAAAGACTATTGAATAGAAGATTACAAGACATTTTGGGGGAAAACTGAATGCTTTTCCACACCGTACATAAAGCCAGTACTTATGTACTTGTCTATCACGATATGCACATTTTGAAATATGATGGTGTTAATTGTTTCTTCATTATGTGAAAGACATTGCGAGAAGTTAAAATACTTTTTGGCCTATGAGAAAAAAAAATTATTTTCCACGATGGAAATCAGTCTCCGGATATCGATTTGGCTGAAAAGCTACTTTCTTATACTTATCATACAAGTACTACTTGTTTAAAATCATCCATCTGGCACCAGTTTGATATTTTAAAGAAAATATTCACATAAGAATTTATGTTAAATATGTTAATGAGCTGGTTTATATTTTCTGAAAACATTTAATTCCAACTGTTGAAAAATGGTTTGAGTTTTCAAAACAAAAACGGATTTAGATTTTTTCTAATTTATTGAGAAATACATGTCTATATATAGGCAGTCAGGTGCTGTTGCTATATATGCTGAAACCCAAGCAGATGCATATTTTCCCCATTCCGTTTCCTCCTTTCCCCGTATTGAGAACATGAGTAAATTAGATTCGTTTTCTATTTGGCTTTCAGACAGAAATTCTATACTGTCTTGTATGTAATAATCATTTTTTTTTCTATTGTCAATGTAGAAAAAAGAATACACGTGTATCGACTTTATTTCAATAAAATCGTAGTTTCACAAAAAAATACCTGAGATCAATCCGACTGACCCATAACTCGACATGATGGAATCAGACGTATTTGATTTCACCGTCATTATTCGTAGTCCATCAAAAAGAAGCAGATATCTGGACCACCTGAAAATTACTACTACAATGGTACGTTAATTTGAACTGAAAATTACCCCTAGAATAATCGGTTCATGTGTACTGAAAATTATTATTAAAATAGTCCGTATTTCTGTCTGTCGACAACAATTCTTTGATAAAATGCGATACTTGCTACATAGCTTCACACTTTCACACTCACTGTTTTGTGTAAGATGTGAATACGGCATACTGAAAAAAACGATACAGTCCGAAATGCATACCCGAAAACCACTCGATTCGTGTTCTGAGGCCCTGATTTTTAAGAAATACTTGGTTTCTCTTTAAATTACACTGAGTGGGATTAAGTTGAAGAAAGTTTACGCAATATGTTCGTATAATAAGAGTAATTAGGAAATAGGAATTCGTTTCTGAATTTTATGAACATTTAGAACAAATGGACTGAAATTTACCATTATTTGTGGGATTATAGGATCCTGAGACATAATTAGCAAGTACAGAAGAAACAAACACATCTGTTGTATATATATATATATATATATATATATATATATATATATATATATATATATATATATATACGATCAGTTGTAGCTCAGATTAATATCAATTCATTTTCAGCAATACATACATACATACATACAGACATACATACATACATTCTTGGATAGACATATTCACTGGAATTTATAATGAATTCAGACCTGGAATTATATTAGTGTGATTCAACAAAAGACTGTTGACACAATAACACTCTAAGAGATACCACAGACACATCATCACCTTCAGTTTTGGATTTATTGTGGACTTCTACTGAATTTTATTCAGGACATTAAATTATTAGGACTTGGGTCTGTAATTCTATGATTATTTGGGGATTTGATTTGTAATACCGTAAGTTCCATCTTATTACATTTTTACATTGTATTCTAGGGAAATAATTTATTGTTGAAGAACAAAAACTCGTAACAATACATACATACATACATACATACATACATACATACATACATACATACATACATATATACATACATACGTGCATGTGAAAGCAGCTGGACGTTATTTCCAATGTTGTTTTCTACAGCACTAAACAATGACCTCGATTTTCTCCCTCAAGGGTTTAAAACTATTGTCATGAAAACCTTTGATGGATATCGTAATTGAAACTTTGTTTTACTTTAAATATTGTAAGGAGAGTTTCATCAATTATACATTTTAATTGTACTAGCTTTTAATCTTTCACCCCTTATTTTAATAATGTTTTCACCCAATTGACATGGGTACACTGATAAAAAAATATCCAGACGTTTAGGCCTTGAATGTTAATTTGACAGATTATACACGACCCAAACCAAAATGAAATCCTTTCATCGGCTATCTGAATGCATGCTGATGGGAACATTAGCACTCAAATATTTTGGCGTGGTCAACAGTAACCGTATAATAATTTTGTCCTCTCCAACATAGAGCACAGATTTTCATACTCTAAACCCAATAAACCCAGAATGGACACAAGATCCCAATATTCTCAAACGACATGCTACATTATGTGGCTATGCTGGCATCAAAATACGTTCATGGCTGTTTTTTTGCTAAATATCAAATGCCAAACTCTTGATTGTTATTCTGCAACAAAAGGTTGATGAATCAATACTGGCGATATTCCTTGCGATGCAGTTTTGTACACCGTACCACCTCGGTGAAACATTCATTCACACACGATATGTCATATTAAGTTTCCAGGATATAAGGCATTGACATCGCCTAAACCAAAAGAGCAGACTGGGGTCATTTTGCCAGCACGTGACAGGAAATATTAGGCTGTCAGGCTATATTTACATGTTCATATTACGAGGAAGATACGTTCCACAGAGATTTCGCAAAACTTGGAAGTAATATCAAACTTTTCGGTTTCATTTACATATCAGATATAGTCCAGACCAAATAATGTCTGGTCTATAATACACATGTAAATTGTGTTCTTTGCATCTTGGATTCGTTAAGTTACCAGAAATATTCTGAGCAAGACGATGGTGTGCTCCAGTGGGGTTCTGTTACGTGTAGGTTAGTACAAAAGTAACAAAAGAAAAGGGTGAAGTCAACAAACTTTGTAAATTAACAAAATAATTTATTTCCCTAGAAAACAAGATAAAAATATGAAATAGGACTTACGGTTTGTGAATCTAATCCAAAAATTTATCCTAGAATTCAAAAATATAAGTCCAATCACTAAATGTTCTAACTGAACCCAAGTTCGAATCCCGATGAAGTTCCAATATGGAAGGCAATGACGTCAGATGAGATCGTTGTACTGATGTCAACAGTTCCTCGTTGAATCACAATTTATAATGTTCCAGTATAGAATTCCGGAATAAATTTCCACTAAATGTCTTTGTCCAAGAATTTTTTTTATGAAGAAGCCCAGAGAATATAAATTATTAAATCCAAAAAAAATAAATAGAACAAGTCTAAATTAAACTGGCATCAACATAAAAAACACCTTGAGCTCTAAAGGTGTAGAATACGACTGACTATAATTCACTGAGCTATGAGTATTAAACCCAATTAAAACGTCATTTTAAACCCGCGCGATGGGTCATGTGATCACTCACTATAAGTCAATTTGCACGTAGGCTAGAATAGCCTTATCTAAGAATCAGATTCCCACGCTGGAAATGAATCTAAAAATAAAACTGTTTACAACAAAGCTAACACGTGGGCTGAACATGACCTTGGTAATAACCAACCATTTTCACTCATTGTTTACAAAATCGGAACCAAGGTCAAGAACTAGGTCAGCTAAAAATATAATGTAGTAATCTACTACGTTTTAATCAGGCTAAAAGAACTGAACAAAATTTACTGGAGAAAATGTCGATCCAGTAAAAATATTGTCATTACAATAAAACGTAATGAAACAAAAATAAAATAAAAAGAAATTTAAAACTAACACACAAATAATATAATTACATATACCTAACAGGCTCATACTTTATCAATGACCCCACAATGTACATTGAATGTATTTGGTGTGGTACCAACGCGTCATGAATACAGGAGAACACCAATAGATTTAATACCGCCAGTTGATTTTTTGGTCATGAAAGTATACCCTGAGGACGTTAGAAAATTAGTCACATAATCTTTGAGAGTATCGGAATCTTATCTTCGTTCCGGATTTAATCTCATAGAAAATGTAAGCTATAGTATATGTATGAGATGGTAAAAGTAATATACCATTATTGTTGACCACGCCAATCACCATTAGAAATAACTCACAGCTGTGTTAATGTGCACATTTGTAAGAAGTGAAGAAAAGAGTGAAGTCAACAAGCTTTGTAAATTTAACAAAATAATTTATTTCCCTAGAAAACACGGTACAAATATGAAATAAGACTTACGGTTTGTGAGTCTAATCCAAACATTAATCCTAGAATTCAAAACATATAAGTCCTATCACTTAAAAGTTCTAATTGAATCCAAGTTCGAATCTCGATGAAGTTCCAATATGGAAGGCGATGACGTCCTCTATAACCAGTTTGTGTTGATGTGTCAACAGTTCCTTGTTGAGTCACCAAGAATATAATTCCGGCTTTAGAATTCCGAATAATTTAGTAAATGTCTTTGTCCAAGAATTTCGATGAAGAAGAGTATTTTCCAGGGTGAATAAATTATTTTAAATAAAAAAAAAATCAATTCAAATGGCAACAACAGGAGTGCCTTTCAGTCTCAAGGTATTATTTACAACTGAACTAAATCTATAATAACATGGGTTAATAAGCCCAACTGATACCTCATTTTGACACTCGTGATGGGTCTCATGATCACTTACTTTGTCCGAACAGCGCAGTAAAAAATATGTCAATTATCACGTAGGCTACTATAGCCTAGCTAAGAATCTGATTCCCACACTGGAAATGAATTTAAAAATAAAACGTTGTTTATTCAGACTAATACGTAGGCGAAGTATGACCTTGATTACAACCAATGATTTTCACTCTGTGTTTACCAAATTTCTGAAACAAGGTCAGCTAAAAATACAGATGAGCAATAGTTTTGCGTTTTAATTAGGCTAAAAGAACTGAACTGAATTTACTGGGAAAAATGTCAAATGCAGTAAAAATATTATCCTTGCAATAAAATGTAATAAAATAAAAATAAAGTAAAAGAGAATTTAAAACTAACAAGTAATTTAATTACAGATACGTAACAGTATGTATGTATGTATGTATGTATGTATGTATGCATATATGTATGTATGTATGTATGTATGTATGTATGAGCAGCAGAGAGGGTGAACCCTACAACTTTGTAGAGACCTTATTTTTGAAAATTAAGGGTTCCTACGAAGGCTGAAAAAAAAAAAGAAGTTTTTGTCTTAATAATGAAAACTTCTTTAATTGACCAGATTTTTTCACAATCTGGTCACATACGTATGTCATTCACCCTCTCTGCTGCTATAAATTAAACAGCCATATAGATATTATCAATAATGAGTAATGGAGAACCACACTCAGCTAAATTAGCTCGAGAGCGACTAGAGGCAATTAAAAAATATCTGCCTGTTCGTGATTCTGTTAAGCAACAACTACAATCACGTCAGGAATCTCAAGTGGAATTTACAGAAGGTACAGAAAAATTATTTAAGCCGATTGTTGAACCAACGAAGAAAATTGTTACAGCAACTGAGGCAACACAAAGAGCTCTTGCAACATTGCCTGCTGATATTGCTGGCCGTATTCAAGCAGCTCAACCACCACCACAACCACAAGCACCACAACCACAAGCACCACAACCACAACCACAAGCACCACAACCAGCGCCTAAAAGACCAAGAACTAATATAAAAGATAAATTCACGCCTGAAGGTATTGCTGCTATCAGGGACCCAACCCAATTATTTGATATTGCCGCGTTTGGATATTATGAAAGACAAAAATATGTAAAACCAGAATATGTTAAATCTCTAAGCTCTACCAATTGGATCAGGGATGTATATCGTATCTCTACTGGTATTCCAGAAATCAGATCTCGTGAAGATATTATAGGTTTTAACAAATTTGATAATATTGTAAATAGATATATAGAAGAGGTTGAACAAGGTAAACGATTATTACCACCACCACAATTTGAATTACCACCACAATTTGAATCATCATCACCACAATTTGAATCATCACCACATCTCACATTTCCATCACCAGAGCAACCAATACCACGACTACTACAACAACAACAAGAGATACAACGACAACAAGAACAACGAAAACAAGAACGACAAGAAACAATAAAACGATTACGAGAACAACGAAAAGCACCAAAATCATTTGAGCAATCACTTCGTGATTATCCAGAATCACCAAAAACACCACCGAAACCAAGTAAAAAGAAACCACAGAAACCAAGTGAAGAGAAAGAAGAAGAATTTCAAGACGCTCAAGGCGCAGCTGGAAGTGGTTTAGGAAGTGGTTTTATTACTTGCCCCAATAACGTTCTTGCTGATGTCGATCGATTAGAAATTCTCATCGGAGAAAAAAGAGCTGGTAATAATTCCCCAGAAATCATTAATGAAGCAGCTGATATTTGTAAACGATTATTTAGTGGTGGCATCATGGATATTAATGTGTATCGATCCCTTATTAATGAAATCGCCGACGATTATTATAGTGATTAAGTATGTAATTAGTGATAAAATCACTTAATAATAACAATGATCGTGCATGGTACTCAACGTGGACCTACCATGGTCAGGGTAATAAACTCTCGATTACCTGTATACAGATCAACCTACGGAGATGGACTAGGTGATGTTGTTCAGGGTCTGTTTACAAGAATAGCCCCAAAAGCAATACCGATTGCAAAGCAACTAGGAATGAAAGCTATTGATGTTGTTCGTGAAAAAGGTGTAAGCGCTGTTGGTAATCTCGCTAGCAAAGCGTTTTCAGCAATTAAAGATAGACTATCGCGATTAATACGCAGACCGGTACGACCTCAACCTGTGAAATTACCTAGCACTGAAGTGATGCCAGCAAATATCAGTAAAATAATAAATCAAGCCGCTAATCAAAAACTAGCGGAGTTAGCTGATATCCCGATGTCTGAGAAGGAAAAAAATATAACCGCTAGTCTGATAGCAGGTAGTGGTCTTCGAGTTAGACGAAGACGATAATAATAAAGATGTTTAAGCGCATATCTAACACCGCGTTTGACACAGACGCACCAATTCTCAAAGATGAATCTGTGCGCGATTATCAATATTATTCTTATGACGCACGACTGCCAAATCAGCGTGGACGAATTGAACTACAGTTTCAGGATACAAGTAGATATTTCTTACCCGCTGAAGCATTTATTGAAGTCGAAGGTGAAATTCAGAAAACGGATAATACTGAATACGACGCTGATGTTAGTGTCACCTTTGTTAATAATGGTATTATGGCGTTGTTTGACAGCGCTACATACATGATTGACGGAAAAAATATTGAATCAATCCAGAAAGACGTCGACGTTGCCACGACAATACTTGGTCTTGCGAGATACAGCGATGATTATTCGAGATCAGCTGGTCCATCAATGATGTTTGTGAAAGATACTTCTAATTTTCCAGAGTACAGACAATATGATATAGGACGACCACAGAACTTTGCCAGAAACGCCGCCGCAGACGTAGAGAGTATAATTATTAATGTAGATCCAGATTTCAGCTTAGGATTTAGATCACGTCGAGCAATGTTGAAAGATAGAAATAGAAGATTTTCATGTGCAATTCCACTGTCACATATCTTTGGATTCTGTAGAGGTGTCAGAAAGGTTATTTTTGGAGCCAAACATACAGTTGTACTAGTACGAAAAGCAACCGACAATGATGCAATATGGCGACCTGCAGGTGATGATGGTAAAGTAATTCTTACAAAACTTTCCCTGTGGATGCCAGTGATGACTCCATGGATATCTGAAGAAGACAAGTTGCTATCTTTCATGAGTCAAGGTGGTAAATCAACATTGTCATGGTTAACAACAACCACAGATGCTATTCAAAGTACAATTAATGGTTTATTCACATGGCAAATAGCTTCTCAGCAAGGTGTTTCTGCACCAAGACACATATTTATTGCATTACAAAATAATGCACGAGTAGATAGTCAAACACATAGTCATATGATATTTGACCTACTCGGTGTTACTGAGGTTTCATTAAGGATAAATGGACATCAAGAACCATCCGAGGATATTTTGTTAGATTTTGGTCAAAATCATGTAGCACGTGTATATCATCGTCTTATGTCGTTCATGGGGCGTGATCAAAACATTGATACTGGTTTACAAATATCGCAGCTAGATTTTACATTGCTGTATCCGATTTATTACTTTTCTCTAGAACATTTAGATTTAACCAGACAATCAGTAGTTGATATACACTTCAGAGCTCGTGTTAATAGAGATGCTGGAACTATTCCTAATTACAGAGCAATTGCTGTTATACTCAGCGATAAATCGATGTTACTCGAAGGTGTTGGTGGACGAATGAGAGTTATTGATGCTCCAGTAGAAAACATGTAATTAGATCGTTCATAATAATTATAAATGTCATATCATCACGTTAGTGTGAGTCTGACTCCTGGTCAGATTAAAAAACTACAATCATCATCAAAAAATAATCGTGCGGCAAATATATCATTAAAAAAAGAACAAATCGCGGGTGGTCCGAATAAACTATCGCTGACTGAACGTCAGTATAATCACTTTAATAAAGCCAAACGATTAAAGACTGGTGTACGACTTGATCTTTCCGCAGTGGTTATTAAAGACATCGCTAAAACGGGTGGTATATTTCCACTTCTCGCAGCTATACCAGCATTAATAGCAGCTGCAGCCCCAGCTGTTGCAAAGGCAGCTGCATTAGGTGCTGTTGGAACAGCTGCTGGAATGGCGTTAAAGAAAGCAACTGGACAAGGAATCAAAAAAAAAAAGGAAAGGGTCTAAGATTATCAGGGACCCCGCCTTCGTGGTACGGAAAAGGCCTAAGATTACCAGGGACAGTTTACTAATAACACCCATGTCCAATTTTGATTTACTTAATGCTGCTAAGCAAGTAAAAATAAAAAATTTCAGAGGTGTTTTTATGCGCGATCAATTACCTACCGTTGCAATGCAACATGAAACCGGTATTATTAATCTCGATAAAAATTCTGGCCCAGGCACGCACTGGGTCGCATATGCTATTGATCCACGTGGAATTATTTATTTCGATTCGTATGGATTAGCACCACCGAAAGAATTTCTTCATTACGTTAGCAATAATACTGCTCCAATCTGGTATTCAACGCTACCGACACAAAAAATAACTGATCCTCCAATATGCGGCCGTGAAACCCTCGCTATGCTTGATGCTGTATCAAAACCAACAGCACCGCCTCATAAAGTCGTACACGCGTTCACTACGCTACGTCATAGCACTTAAACAGATATCAGTAAATATAATGGTAGATATTTACGGAAGATCATCAGGTAGAGCTCAGAAGATCGATTTATCTAAATATGCAACCATTGATCAGCTCAGAAATGAAATCGGTGATTTATTAAATATCACAAGTGTGGATCAAAATGAAGTCGTCGTTTTTCAGGACAAACAAGGACGATTAAAAACGAGTAATATACAACTACCAGATGTACTTGTACGAATTCCCAACGCGGTTGTTAATAATGTCGTTACTTTCACTGATCAGGGTAAAATACAGGATTCCGGTAAGTCGGTTAACGATTATGTTAAGAAAACTGGTGATGTATTTACCGGTGACATTATTATGTCAGGAAGAAAAATTACGTATCTTGGAGATCCAATCACAGATACAGACGCAGCAACAAAAAAATACGTCGATGATCAAGAATCCAAGTACGTGTCAGTGCGCGGCGGTATAATGCGTGCATTTCTTGACATGAATAATAATGGTATTAATAATCTCAGAACACCAGAAACAGATTTCGACGCTGCAACGAAGAAATACGTCGACGATAAGGAAATTCCAATAACGACTTCATTAACGACTATCAATGATGGAATTGCTGCATTTAGAACTGAATATTTTAATCATGTACAAACATTTCTAAATTTTCGTAGAAATGTACACAGATCTATTAACGATTTTTTTGGAACTCCACCAACTGTTATTATTAATCTCGCTGACATTAACGCAAGACTCAACGATATCATTAGTGGTATTCCTAATATTATTCAAAAAACTAATCTCGTTAAAATTCCTCACAAGCAGATCATTAATAACGTGTACACAGTCGCATCAGGAAAAGCAACATGGACACCGGAAAATAACACTCTTAAACATACCGCAGAGGTTACTGGTATATACAGATTATCTATATTTTGTGCTGAAAAATTTACTATATTTACCACATTTACATGGCGTCATTCAACCGATATTTTTTCTGGAACTGTGTCTATAGTGTTAAACAAAGATGTCGAGGAAACGTTTATTTTAATAGCGAATGATAAAAAGTTAACCGCAGCAACTTATTGGTGGTGTATTGAGTTTGTAGCTGAAACTCCCGAATTAGTTACTTAAATAAATATAATGAATCAAGAATCATTTATCGACGTTCAACGTCACAGATACACTCAAGTATGTGAGTGTCAAACTAAACTAAAAAATATCATCGACGATTACACGATAAAGGTAAAAAATATCGTCGTCGTATGGTCGTTATTGATATAATGGTATACTCGGTTTCTGCTGTTATTGCTGGAACTGGATTATTACTATCAACAATAACGATGACAGCACCTGCAGTTGTAACAATTATAGTTTCAACGGCAACAACATGTGCAGGTATTTTCAGTATTATCTCTAAAAAATATCTACGTGTACGAATGATAAACTAAACGAGTATATAATGAAATTACACACAGCAACAGCCGCATACACTAAATTATGCTCGTATATTTCAGCGTATCTCAGTGATGGTAAAATATCCGATGAGGAGTTCGTAACGATAATGAAAACCTACGATGAAGCATTCATAATCGCTAGTGACAATAACGGAAAGATGGAGAATTAAATAATAACGATAATAATAATGTCAGAGTCGCAATTGCTTCAGCAGATCGTGGCTAATACAACGCCGTCAAAACTATTATGATATCATTAAGTTCAACCAATCCTGAATTTAGCGTTAATTTTCCGACTGCAATTCCAGCAAAGGAAATAGCATTAGCGCAATTACGAGTTTATTATAGTTGGCCTAATATTAGATCAAAACCGTTTGGTGGACAACAACCAAATAATTCACTGGTATTCGCGAATAAAATAAACCGGATGGAACACCTGACTGGCAAGTTGTTGGAATTTCAACGGGCAGTTATCAAATAGAACAGATTAATGATGAATTCCAACGCAGAATTAAATCTATTACAGGAAAAGAATCTAAAATAACAATAACTGTTTATGAACCAACA